>JANRMR010223136.1:0-17485 GCA_025434825.1 Bergia sp. 'catenularis'
TTTCTTCAATGCCATGTTGATTTCATTCACTGAAAGATGTGCTTCATATCTAAAAGTAGCCAACATAAAAACTGCAATGACTTCGAGTTCTGCCTGTACATGATTGTACAAATAAGAGAACATTTTGTCTGTTGGCTCCAGATAACAAACTGACAAGTGTCAAGACATGTGTCAAATGCAAGAAACTACTGATATCTAAAACCAGCAAAAAAGCGATAAACCAAGGTGTATAACTTGGCCGACCGAAATGGACGGTCGGCCATGGTCGCCCTCGATCGGTCAAAAAAACAAAGCCAAGAAAAGTGGCTGACTGTGGCTGACTGTGGCCGACCGGCCATGGTCGGTTGTTTTTCTCCTCATCGGACAGAATGGCACACCCTCACAGTCAGTACATGTTGACTTTCAAAGTGTACTATTTTGTCTGCCTACTACGGCATATTCATCCGAGTCCTAGTTAATGATTAATGAAAACCTTTTCATGTTGGTGCCAAGTGCTTGTCATTTGGGTTAAAATTTATAATATTGTCCTGATCTTTTGGGTGTAATATTCTGTTTAAATCTAACTTATGTAATCCCTTATCCAGGTACAGCCTTCGGCACAACTCTTGGTACCCCAAGTACAGGTGGCTTGTTTGGTGGTCAGAAAACAACAGGTTTTAACTTTGGCCAGACAGGGGCTACTGGTCTGGGAACTACAGGGTTTGGTGCAGGGGGAACATCGTCACTGTTTGGTAGCAAACCTGTGGGGTTTGGGACAGGCACTACTGGAACAGCTCTTGGTGCTGGCACCACGACAGGATTATTTGGAGCCTCTACAGGACTGGGTGGCACCTCTGCTCTTGGGACGACAGGCTTTGGTAAGTTAAGGGAGGTTCTGTGTGAGGCAACAAACTAGTTGTTTGAAACACTGAAATGTAAAATGCAGTTTTCCAAAAATCCTCAAAAGCTATTTTTGAAAACTTATTTCAAAAATTTCCAAAGTCTTTAAGTTTAAAGATTTCAAAATGCTCACAGTGGTTTTATAAACACCTGAAAATTTTAGGAGATTCTCAAAAATTGTCAAAATAGTAATGAACAGTTTATTCAGTAATAAGTACATGTATTACAACACAGCTGGGCGTTTTTTTATAAAAGAATTTTTTTTCTTGCCTAAAGGCTTGAAAAAATAAAAATGACGTATAAGAATAACTAGCTGTATCATACAATTTTCTGCTGAATAACTTATAGATAATTTTTTGTGTTTAATTATGTTTTGTATTGTATCATGCATCATAGTGTTCTTAATAACTGGATTTGCAGGAGCAGTTGGTGGTCTTGGAACACAGACAGCTAGTGGCCTTGGTGCTATCTCTGCATTGGGAGGGTAAGTGCTTAGAATTGGTAGTTTGAACAAAAGTTGATGGACGGTAGCAGGGGTTTCAGAACAAGGTGTCGCACATTGCAAGTGATGTTTACTAGCCTTATTTCCAATTAAGTGAGTTTTTATCCAGAAACCTGTACTGATCCCAACAGGGTTGAGTGATGAGAGTTAGACAAAGTTTTTTTTTCCAGTTCTCATTCACATTTTATGGGTTCCCAGATGTTCAGGATCCCTGCACTAAATTTTCTTGGGTCATTGAAAATATGGAGATGGGGAAACACCTGGAGATGCCCCAGTGCAGAAGTGTTGACAGTATAACTTATAAGTATTGTTGGGAAGCACCCTGGTGTAAAAGTGTTAACAGTAAGTTTTTAAATTCCAGTAATCAGAATGCTGCTTTACTGGCTCAACAACAACAGGAGCTGCAGCGACAAGTGTTGGCTTTGGCGAGCTCCCCATTTGGTGACTCCCCTCTCTTCAGAAATTCCCTGCTTGTAAGTTGACAGATCACCTGACTAGTGCACTGAAACCTTGATAATCTGGCCATCAGTGGCAAATCAGCCTTAGGGTGGATGAAACCCAACTAGTAAGACCATGTGTAAGATACATGTACATGTATGTCAGGAGTGTATTTGTCACAAGTTATTGTGACTCACAAAATTATGATATTTTCCAAGATGAATAATTTTTGTTTCTCAACATCATATTGATTGTTTGCTCATTTGATCAAAGAGCAGTTTAATTTGGTAATGTTGCTCCATGCCTGAAATGTCTGAATCAACTCACAGTATGTTCAGTTGTCCTTGAATGAAATAATTACGTCTTTTTGTACTCTGTAATGATGAATATCATATGTTGAGTCTAACAATGGCTGTTTTACTCAACAAATTCTTCAAAATACTTGATGATGACAAAATCACAAGATTTCAAGGTTTGAAGTGCTGGAAAATTATTTACCGGTAGAGAGAATATTTATAAGCTCCTCAACCCATTGATAACAAGTTGTCTGGTGCATATTGACAATCAGTAAGGAAATTGCAGCATGTTGATGAACAAGATAAAAGCATCAAGGAGTTAACTTTTTACTCTGAAAGACTAAAATTTAGTTTAAGGCACTAAAAAGTCACAGGCATTTTCTTATGATGGTTACAAAGTTATCTGTCGATCTGTGGTGTGCATTTTCACTGTTTATACTTTCCAAAATTTAGCGGTGTATCCCTAGGATCACATTTTGTAGTGTGTTTCTTGATACTGATGTTGCTATCAAACAGGATAAGTCCAAGGTGGAAAGAGCCAGTACAACAACAACGACTACTCAAAGACTTGGTGGATCTCCTTCACACTACAAGGTATTGTGCTTTATCAATGGAAACAGCAAATTTGTTTTTCCTGCTCTCCCATCTTTCTGGGTGAATCCATGACTTCATAACTTCTGGATATCTCTGTAGTGATAATACTATTTGTTCCATCATGATTCAATACCACATACCACTTTCATCTTCATAACACTATTGTTTATAAACAACAAAGACTAAATATTGTCGTTTAGTTTTGTTATCACCAGTGTCAACTTCACTGTATCTCTGTTATTGGTTATTATAAGAACTAGATTCTGATATTACTTCATGGAGATAGCCCCCAAGATACTTGATAAGAAGTCTGTATTATTTTGGAATGTACAATATTTTATGGGCTTTTAACAAATCATGATATTTTCTGTCCGTTAGGTAATGCCTAGACCTGCAGCCAGAATCAAGCCGAGGCCAATAAACAGCACAACAATGAATAAGGTTAGTGGGGGTGCTGAGTTTCTGGAGGGGGACCTTGACTATTTACAGGCATATGCTGTCAAACATGGTACATGTAACATTGTTCAAGCTTCCATTCTCAGATGGGGTGCCAACTTGTTAAGTCTTTGATTTGAGAAGTCATACATACTGTAGATCTGTAAACAAGAGTGACCGGTCTTGAAGTTTTCAGTTCTTTTATACCCCAGAAAATTGAATTGGTATTACATTCAAGCAAGTGAACAAATTAAATTAACTTTAAAATGATATGTTGGAAAGGTGTGTTTCAGATGGCACATTCATGTACTACCTAAATTAGACTTACATGTCATATCCTTCCCCCATCCTTACCCCCCTCCCCCCTCCCATGGCATGCACACACACACACACCCCATGTGCTTGAACTGGCAATATTGGAAAGTAGTGAGAGGTGAGTTCAGTATTGTCATCTCTGAATTGATAGGTTGACATGCAGTGAATTTTGTCACTGGTTTCATGGTACTGGTGTACATGACAGTGTGTAAATGTAACTCACTTAGACCTGTGAGAAACCATAGGTATTAATGATTTAAACCAACAAGTGAATAGCAAATTGAGCGAAGACTAACAACATTTTTTCTTGCACACCAGTCGAAGTTGTTTGAAGGTTTGGATGATGAATATGGGCTGAGTGCAGACACTTTTGTCCCAAGAAGAAGTATCAAGAAACTGATAATAAAGAAAAAGACTGGGTCTGAGGTTGGTTATGTTTTTTGACTGTTTTATTGTTGCTACATTTATGTGAAAAGTTTTTATGTTCAATGTATAACTTATTTTAAATGGTTTTTTTTCTTATCTGTAATGTTTGAAACACACAATTTAATCTTCTGACTCTGGATGCAGTTCATGTGTGGATTCAAAAGTTGTAAAGAAGTCTGCACAGATGACTGGGTACAACAGGTTTAACCAAGACTTTTATTGGAAGCTCCAAGAGATCAGATTGCTTAAATTGTTTGACCTTCATTACCGGCAGCAGTGCAATGTAGCAGTAGCTGTAGTAGTAGCCGTACAGTGATTTATTAAGATTTTTGTTTAATCTTTGAAACATTAATGAGGCAGTGACATACAAACTTCAACTTTCAGGATTCATCACCAGTAGCTCATGTTGATGGGAATTCAAGACTGCGTTCTTTGGAAGACAGTGAAGAACTAGGTGTCTCGACACCCCCTTTTATGGCTTCACAGTCTCCAGCCAGAGCACTGAGAACAACGCCGCCCAGGTCTGCGAGAGAGGGATTGGATGTCATAGACTCTTCTGAAAGTGGAACTCCAATTGGGGTTCGATTCTCTGGTGTGATGCAAACAGCCAGGCTAGATGACACCATTGCTGATCTCAATGTCCAGTCTAGGCTAGATGGCCAAGTAGCTGTTGATGATGACACAAGCCAGGGGGGTGATGTTGGCAGGGTGGACCAGGGGACTAAGGTTGCTATGGTTTCACCTTCTGGGAGAAGGCCAAGTGAACCCAACGGTATTACTCTGACAAGGTAAGACTTGAGGGTTTGTATTCTGTAGAGTTCTGCAAATCTTTAACCTTTTCAGCCCCAGTCAGTTTATTAATACATGTACCTATCTTCTCCTTACAATATCAATATGAAATAAGCTGTTTGGTTGTGAGAATAAAGGAATTGATCACACACTGTGAGCTATCCAATATAAAAATCAAAATTCTCCCAGACAGTTTAAAAGGAAATCATGGATACCATTTGGGAGAATTTAGCAACACATGTTGTGTTTGGGACATTTTCATAATTTCAGGGTTTGAATTTTTTAAAATAAGGTACAAACCCCGCCAAAAGCTGTTATATTAGTGACATGTAACAGAGCGTCCATCTTTCCTAAAAGTTGTCAATCTTTATTGTTTTTAGGCCAGATTATTACTGCATTCCATCAGTTGAGGAGCTAAACAGCCAGAAAGATGAAAAGGGGGAAATATGGGTGAAGGACTTAATTGTTGCGAGGAAAGGGTATGGTCAGGCCAAGTTTTTTGGCTGGACAAATGTCGCTGGACTTGATCTTGATGCAATCAGTAAGTATTAACTTAACTTTTTCTTTTATGAAAGAAACTGCAAGTTTTTGAAAGTAATTGTTAAAAATTTTCGTTTCACATTGAACAACTTGTTGATGTACAGCAAGAAGCATTACTGGTTGGTTCAGTTATGAGCAGTAATGAATCATAATAATTTGGAAGTTGGGTAAAACGTGGATCCAATCATTCCAATGCACCTCTTGTGTTTGCTTAATGATTTTATTGATTTAAGCAGCACAAGATGTGCATAGGAGTGATTGGCTCCACGTTTTACTCAACTTCCAAATTATTGTGATTCATTAATTGTATCATAAATTATCATTACATCATATGTTTTATGCTATGTAAGTGGTGGACTGGAATCCTCAAATTTTGAAGAGAATGTAACAACAGAATGAGAATTTATAACTTCTTATAAGAGCTCGAAATCAATTTCAGATTCACCAAAGAGACTTTGGCGAGCCTATTGTGTGATTAGATCAATAATTTAATATCACAGGGATGTTTTTTCTGACAAATCACATGTTTACCCTTTGTTACAGCAACTAATTTTTGCACACAACTTACAAAGGGCTAACATTTGAAATGCTCAGTCATCTGCTGAACCTGACAGCAATAAACATGATACATCAACTTTTGTTTGTCAGACCACTCATTTGCAGGCTTTGGAATTTTAAATTTTACAAGAAACATCATTTTAGGTTCTGTGACCATGGCTAATGGGAACCCATCGGTAACTATTTCTTCTCATAGAGCAAGTTTTCCAACATCTTGGCAGTTCGCCCCAAAATGATTTGCACATTTGAAAACCTGAGCAATGTACTCTTGGGTGGCAAGGTCACAAGATGGTTGGCGAACAACAGAAAGAAATGAAAAATAAAACCTAAAATTACTCTAACTTTGTATAGATAAGAGCGGACAAAGTTTATATTTATGAAGTCATGAAATGGAATATTGACTGGCAATATTTTAACACAAAAATGTGTGTACTCCTGCTGTCAATACACATAATACTGTACATGTATAACTGGAAACTAAATTTTTTTCAGCACGACAACGATTATACATTTGTTTTACCATGAAATCCTATAGCCTGCATTTGGCTTATTGACAAATAAGGTTAATTTCTTTCCCTATAAACAACAAGACTTCCAATGCTTAACAAACCTGAACAGACTTTAAGGGGCATGAACAGTCTATAATAGTAGTCCCAAACAAACTGGAACAAATCACAATTCTTATACACCATTTTGATTAGATCTGCAATGGCTGTCAGTAGTAAATACTGAAAACTAATTGTGAATCAAACCAGACTCGTCGTTAACAAGAGTTGTCTCATTGTTTATATCAGTTACATTCAGGAGACGGGAGATAGAGGTTTATCCAGACAATTACACCAACAAACCTGCAGTTGGAAAAGAGCTTAACAAAAAGGCGGAGATAATGCTGGAGAAAGTCTGGCCGAATGACAAGTCCAACCACCAGCCCATTACAGTATGTCTAATTAATATTCTTATTTAATGAACTTTAGATGTGTGAAATTTGGTTGAAATGGCTGAAGTTACCTAGATAGATGAGCTATTTGTCTGAAGCAGATTTTTTCTTGTTTGAGCAAGTACAGAAAAATACATCGTACGATTGAAACTCACATCTTGATAGTGTTTATCAGAGTGTTGGGATTACTGATAACTTGTAACAAGAGTTAGTATTGGCAAGTATGAGGAAACAAAATAGTATTCACACAGAATGAGATCTTTGGCATCTTGTACTTAAGCCGGCGAGCAGCACTTTAGCAAACTTTTTCATCACAAGACAGGTACATGTAGTTTGAAGTTGCTTATCGTATAGTGTGCAGTGAGTGGCAAAAAATCTACGACATATTATTTTTGTTGGCTGGCATGATCTTTCTTGCTGGACATCAGGATGCTCTCTCAGCAGAAGAAAGTTCGGCTTTATTGCCACTAGGTAAAAATTGGCAGTTAAGCAATATACTAAAATAACTCGCATAGCTGGACCCAGTAGTTCAAAGAGTGGGTTGTACAGTCCTGCAGTTAAATCTGTAAGTGGATAATCATTTATGTGCTGTATACTGTAGCGTTATCCACCCAATTATCAACGAAGAACCAGACGAGTAATTCCTCTTTCTTGGTACTGTAAGTACTGCCAATGTATCTACAGTATATGATTGAATACTAAAGCTTATCCTGGTGTTTGTTGCTCTTGCAGAGTCCAGAGAGGCTGAAATTGCAGGGTTGGCAAGAGAGAATAGAGAAAGCCACTGCAAAACTTGGTGCTGTCTTCTATGACTATCAGATGGACACTGGCAAATGGGTCTTCACTGTAAGTATTCGCCTCTTTTTTGCAAGATAAACTTGTAAAGATGTAAAACCAATTGTTAGCCCTCTGAAAGGGGTTTATATAGTATTGAGAGAGAGAGAGAGAGAGAGAGAGGGGGGGGGGGGCTTAAAATCCACAATTTGTGGTTGCTAACTTCAGTTTGAGTTTCTTGAAGTATTGGACTAGTAGCGTTACCTTGAATTTGTGGTTGCTAACTTCAGTTTGAGTTTCTTGAAGTATTGGACTAGTAGCGTAACCTTGAATTTGTGGTTGCTAACTTCAGTTTGAGTTTCTTGAAGTATTGGACTAGTAGCGTAACCTTGAATGTTATCAATCTCAGGTGGAGCACTTCACACGCTATGGAATGCACGAGGACCTGGATGATGAAAGTGCGCTGAAGAAGTTGAAAAGACCACCCGTCAAGGCAGGGGACGAGGTTAGTATGGAGATTATTTGCATCGGCTATATGTTTTATTAATCAAAACTTGAAATGTTACGAATCCTGTCAACTCAAAAGAATACCGTATTTCCCCAGTGGTTGCACCGCCTTTCCCAACCAGTAAATTTACTCTTTACTTTAGTCTTTGAAGACCAGATACAGTTTAGCTATTACTGCTGCTGGGTAAGTATCTTGTTTTCTTGGGCTTAAGAAAAACACTAACAAATTAATTTTGTTCCATTTGACAGTTTGACTATGATATGGATGATATAGATGAGGAGAAACTGATTCTTAAGGAAAACACTAACCACTTGCAATTCTGTTCCATTTGACAGTTTGACGATGATATGGATGATATAGATGAGGAGAAACTGATTCTTAAGGAAAACACTAACAACTTAATTCTGTTCCATTTGACAGTTTGACGATGATATGGATGATATAGATGAGGAGAAATTGATTCTTAAGGAAAACACTAACCACTTGCAATTCTGTTCAATTTGACAGTTTGACGATGATATGGATGATATAGATGAGGAGAAACTGATTCTTAAGGAAAACACTAACAACTTAATTCTGTTCCATTTGACAGTTTGACGATGATATGGATGATATAGATGAGGAGAAACTGATTCTTCTTAAGAAACTGAGGCAGCAGCAGGAGAAATTGCTGGCGTATGAAGAGGAAAAGCAGAAGATGTCATCCACTTTGCAACACGACGACAGTGAAAGGCTTGCTCTAATGGCCAAGATACAAGAACAGGAGGAGAAGCTGCGAGCTTATGAGGAGAGTAGGGGGAAAGACGATGTTGCCGGAGACCGTGATAGTGACATGGAAGACATTGGCAACGAAACATTCCCAGGTATTATTTGAGTTAGTCATTCTACATAAGATATTGACAATGCAACATTACCAGCTGTTGTTTCAGTTAGTTACTTTACAATAGAAACCATACAAATACTTCCTTTGTCCAAAATAACTGAAGAGCTCGGTGCAAAAACGGCCCAAGTGACTTTTTTGGCCAAAAAAATAAAAATTCGCAATTACCGCATTTTTTGCACCAAACAACTCTTCTACTCATAACAAATATTGCCCGATATTTGTTTCTGCGAAAACATGCTTCAAAGTGTATTTTTGGCGGTTTTATTTTCTGGCCCAAAATCATTACTTAGGCCGTTTTTGTACCGAGCTCTTCAAATGTAAAGCTAAAAGCTCGTAGGGTCTGTCGTGCTTAAATATTTCGTATAATTCAAGATCAAACATTAAAACGCAAAGTTTCAAAGATCATAAAGTTAGAAATTTTAAATTCTAAACACAAAGTTTCTAAAGTTAATGTCATGCTTTACATGTAACGCTTCTCTACATAGACTTGTTGTGTCATTTTGTTTATAATACCACGAATATGAGGTATAAATAGAAATACTGTAAAATAGTAAAATGAAAGGTTATAAAAAGTTTGTTAAGTGATTACATTAGTAACAAGTTGAAATACGCTTTTACAAAAAGATTTTTTGAAATAATTGTTGCTAATAGTTTCTAATTGATATATCGACTGGTAGTTTTATTGTTTTTACTGAGACATATTTTTCAATTGTTTTCCTCCTTAATTGTAGAGGAAATGTTGGATGAGGAAGATGAGATTGAGCAGTCGCCAGCAAGTCATCGCCTGGCCAATAGCCTCGGTGTGAATGCTCATCGAATGCAGGTCATGAAGGCTTCGTTCTTTGGCGAAGAAGATGACCACCGACCTCACGCTATGTTAAGAGAGAGACTTGCAAACGAGAGTGTTGTTAGAGAAAGTTCGATCGTAGAGAAACCTCTAGCTACTGGCTCACATTCGAGGCCATTTCAGTCCCTCGAATTCCCAGGGCCAACTCTGTCTCCTAGAGTTCCCAGAATCGTTCAGAACACGACAGCTGCTGGAAGAACCGCAGATTCATTGTTCGGCAGCCCCCAAATAGGTAATGTTTCGTCAAGACTGCCACTGAGATGCCATTCCAAGGCAAACGATCTACAAACGGTGAAACATGCAGTGAATGAAAAAGACCAAAATTTAGCAATCAATAATAATACTTGGGAAAATATAGTCCAACAGTTTAATATCTACACATGCACGGATTTTGTTAAACTTTATAAGTCCGTGTTGAAAGGCACCTTTAGGTGATGCAGGCCTAAAAGTAATTATAATATTGATTATTATTATTAATATTATTGTTATCATTATTATTATTATCATGATTATTATTACTATTATTATTACTATTATTAAATAGATAAGGAATGGTATTTCCAATTGAACAAAAAGGTTTTAATTAAATCGTACTAAAACTTGACACATCTTGTTGGGCTGTCACGATTGTTTGAAGGTTTGTTAGCACTTATCCAGCGTTAAAACTTTAAACCATGATTGGGTTTACTTCATTATAAAATAAACTGGTGTAGCCTGACGTTAAGGGCTTCCCAGGAGTGTTTAAACAAAACTTAAATATTCCCAGATGGATAAATTAAAATTTTAATTTGATCTGTAGAACCCATGGTCAAATTAAAGCTGTTAAGGTTCAGCTCATCGTGAGCAAGATGTCTGATTGCATTTGTCACACGGTAGTTGATAGAGCTAACTGGTTATTAACCAGTTAATGTATGGAAAAGAAATGAATACAAAAGAAATGGAGAACAAAAACATAAAACAAAGAAACTGGCCGAGTTTCATAACCATTCATTCTATTAACTATGCATTTGTTTTGGACCACTCCGGAATAAAAATACGTTCTGGAGTATTTCAAAATGCCTTCTCGAAATTGCTAACGATAAAACAACTATTGTAATAGAAATTGGGAGTGAGCGTTAAACGTACAGTTTGTTTCGTATATTGTTAAAGAAACAAATTGTTCGATTGAAGGGATCAGAGTTTTTATTCCAGTATTACAATAACAGTGTAATTACAGTTAGGTTAATCAGCTACAGTTAAGTTAGGTGTTCGATTTCCTAATGAATTTTACAGTAATTAGTCATTAAAGAAAGTTAAAAATAAATCATTTTGATGCGTATTCTTATCTAATCTTGCATTGTTGCTGTTTTGTTACAATATCAACGGCAGGTACACACCCAGCACGACATGTACCAAGCCGTTTCGCAGTCCCACCTTCTCCCATGCTTCTGCCAAGTGCCATTGGAGGTCCATTTGACACTGGAATCAAAATTGTTGGCGCCCGCCGCCAGCGAGCTCCGGTCCCTAAACACAGCTCCCTTACAGCAAACAAAGAGCATCTAATAGCCGATATGGGTCTCACAATGGGAAGGTCATTTCGTGTGGGCTGGGGGCCAGGGCTCACTCTGGCTCATAGTGGTAGAACACTAAGCAAAGAAACAAAAAAGGCACCTTGTGAGGTAGGGCCTGCAGACGGCATGGAGTTCCTTGTGCCCAAACCAAGCAGGCCGGCAGAGGCCCAGGGAGATGTGACACCCTTCAGAGTAACAATAGAAAGGGTGGACATAGCTCCTCATTTGACTGAAGCAGATAGAGAGGTCCTGGTGAGTTTATAATGAAAGTGTCTTCGTTATGAAAAAAAAAACCTGAGGGGTCAGAATCTGCTGCCCTTGTCAAGATAGGGTTAACAACTGAAGGTTCCTTTAATTACCACTGTAGGCTCAGCACGAGTCAGCATTAGAAGTGGAGTTGAACTGTAGCCAGTGGTCTCTCAAAGATGGCTGTCCTTTGTTTGAACCTTGCCCAGGAACAAGGGCTCTCCACCATCATGCACAAACTGCAAGGAAGAACATGGAAGGTCTAGGTAACGCTCGGTTTTTGTATTTTCTTGTCATGGGTAACGCTCGACTCGGTGTTCGTACGGGTCATGGGTAACGCTCGACTCGGTGTTCGTACGGGTAATGGGTAATGCTCGACTCAGTGTTCGTACGGGTCATGGGTAACACTCGACTCAGTGTTCGTATGGGTCATGGGAAACGCTCGACTCCGTGTTCGTACGGGTCATGGGTAACACTCGACTTGGTGTTCGTACGGGTCATGGGTAATGCTCGACTCGATGTTCGTACGGGTCATGGGTAACGCTCGACTCAGTGTTCGTACGGGTCATAGGTAACACTCGACTCAGTGTTCGTACCGGTCATGGGTAACGCTCTACTGAGTGTTCGTACGGGTCATAGATAACGCTCGACTCCGTGTTTGTACGGGTCATGGGTAACGCTCGACTCCGTGTTCGTACGGGTCATGGGTAATGCTCGACTCGATGTTCGTATGGGTCATGGGTAACGCTCGACTCAGTGTTCGTACGGGTCATAGGTAACACTCGACTCAGTGCTCGTACCGGTCATGGGTAACGCTCGACTCAGTGTTCGTACGGGTCATGGGTAACGCTCGACTCGGTGTTCGTACGGGTCATGGGTAATGCTCGACTCAGTGTTCGTACGGGTCATGGGAAACGCTCGACTCAGTGTTCGTACGGGTCATGGGTAACGCTCGACTCGGTGTTCGTACGGGTTATGGGTAACGATCGACTCAGTGTTCGTACGGGTAATGGGTAACACTCGACTCAGTGTTCGTACGGGTCACGGGTAACGCTCGCCTCAGTACTCGTACGGGTCATGGGTAACGATCGACTCAGTGTTCATATGGGTCATGGGTAACGCTCAACGTTAGTAGAAACAAATCCCTTGACATTGTTCAGTTTATTTCAACTAAGTTGTTTTAATGCAGTTTCAGGGCCAATGGTGGAGGAAGCAGAACAGGTGTGTCTTGTGTGGGACCTAGCTGTGGCCCTTTGGGGACGACTTGGAGACGATGAAGTTGATGATAATGATGATGAAGAGAGTGAAAGGATGGATGGAGGTCAGTTGGAAGTTGTTCACTATTTTGGTTTGTTACTGTAACTCTTTACAAAATGGCATTTTTTGCAAACACTGAAGCAAAAAGTTAATCGGTTCTTATGTTTCAACACTAGATGGCTTCAGAAATTACAGCGAACGTTTGAAAGTCGCAACTGCAGCTTTGAAATCAACAACAAAAAATCCACTGAAGAGGTTTTATAACTATTTATCACCATCAACATCATAACCTTACCAGTTCAGTAACCCTGGTTACAGTGAATGGCCCAACTCTCTAGGCTGTCATTGAGATATATCAATCCATGAGGCAAGCGACACGGACAAAACAGAATCACTGTTCTGCCGTCTTTCAACGTTTGTCAGCAGAGTAATTGCGTTTGTTATTGATGCTGTTACGTGTATAGTGTGGTTGTACTGTTCGACCGAGATATTCAGATGTTCAGTTCAGCTTTTTAGGCATTTCAATTTTGATATTTGCGTTGTGTTGCTCTAACTGTTTTTGACCGCTGTTGCTGTTACACTGTGAATTTATTATATTTTACGTTTCTGTGTTGCTGTTATATAGAACATTTGGTTGTATTATTTCCATAGTCACAAGCATCTACCGATTTCCCAGTCGTTACAGACAACTGTAATTGAAAACCAATTTTCTTTATGAACTGCTTAATTTTTAGACGGAAAAGTAAATACTGAACAAAGGGATTCATACGAAAGTCAGATGGCCAGAAGAGAGGCTCTCTCGAAATGGTTGGAATATGCTGCTAAAAAGAGAATAAAGCAAGAAGTCGATCAGACAGATTTTCAGGTAATAGTTTTGTTTGTAATTGTTTTTTTAAAAGTTCGAGTTATTATCCAAGTCACGTTTGGCACTGGTCTGCAAATAGTATTCACTAATTGAGGCAGACCAGCAGCTACACTTGTGTAGGTAATTACTGAATTTTTGATAAATTTAATAAAAACTTTGTATTGTTTGTTGTTTTATCACAGGAAAGGAACTACCTGAAAATGATTCTCAGTCATTTGAGCGGACGACAAGTCAGTGCTGCATGCCAGGCAGCCCAACAAAGAGGAGATTACAGACTGGCCTTGCTCCTGTCTCAAGTGGCGGGCAGTAGTGAGCTCCGTCACATGGTCCGAAGACAGCTTGGGGACTGGGAACAGACCAAGGTTTGTTCGTGCACGTGTCTCTGTAGGTAACTGTGTGTGTGTGTGTGTGTGTGTATGTCTGATTTCTGTGTTTGTTTGAAATCGTATGTTGCTGTTTTTGGTTGAATTATGTTCATAGTTGACCATTCTCTATTCAGTATTAAGTAGGTGTGATTCTAAGAGTCTGTTTTTGCAATATTTAGCTTCTTGTCCTGTGAAGGGAATACGAATCTATAGAATCTTTAGTTAATATGGAAATTAAGAATAAACTCGCACTAACAGATCAAATGCGATTTTTGAGATACTTTTTGATATTTAGATTGCATTTTATGCTTAAAATTATTTTATATTACCATAAAGCATCAAGTGTCAAGTTTATCAATTAAAAATTTGCGACATAAAATACAAAGTGACACTCGAGTTTGCCAACTAATATGTGCACTGTTCGTTGAGTATGAATTTATCTATCGTTCTGATTTTGATGATATTTGAGCCAACTGACAGGAATCTAAAATAACCATTCATTTTGCTTGTTTTGAAGGATGTAAACAGTTGGTGTTATGAGTTTTGAGCCACCGTTAAAAACCCATAAAAGGGCCATTCTTTTTACTTGTCGTGAAGGGGAAAAACAGTTGGTGTTAGTTAGTTAGACTTTCACGTGTGGAAAAGATGATAATCATTAAAAACTGTACGTCCTCTCACACCAAATATTAGTGACTATATGTACATACAAATTGTAGGCAGATAAGTTTATCAAGGATCAGAGAATGAAGATCTATGCTCTGTTAGCTGGAGTGATGGTGTGGAGAATGTCAAGGGAAGAGGTCAATGTGTGTGAAGGTCTTGACTGGAAGAGATGTTTCGCTGTACACCTCTGGTGAGTACTTGATGAAATCTTCATCTCACTCATCACTCATCATCATAATCATAATCAATCATCGTCAGTCACTGTCATCAAACATCAAAAATAACAATAATAATGCTAATAATAATCAACATTATTAGCAGTCGTCATCAAGCATCGTCAGTTGTCATCAAACATCACTCGTTGCCCTTATTATAATCATAACTGAGAATCAATCATCAACATCAAATTTCATCAGTCATTGCCATCACTTTATCAGCTATCATCGTCATATCATTATTATAGTAAATTATCACCATCAGCCCACGACATCAAACAGTTATCGTATTTTTTATTTTTCTTATTTTAGGTATTTCTGCTCTGCCAAATCATCTATTCACGATGCCCTGAAAGCTTATGAGGATGCATTTAAGGTGAGTTTTCATAAGATTAAATTTAATAATTATACAGGTTAATATAAGATCATAAAACTATCTTGAAAATAAACTATTTTCCTTACCATCTTACTGTAAGTACCTTGAAGGCCAACAAACACTTCTCAGCTGAAGATGTTTCGTTGATCAACAAAAGTTGATATGGTATGTTTTTCGCCTTTGGGTTTGGTTGAAAGCTGACGTTTCGAGCGTTAGCCCCTCGTCAGAGACTTTTTCAAGCTATTTCCGCTCCCATTTCTTCTCCTTCCTTCCCATTTCTCCTTAATTCCGTATAAAAAATATTGTCAAATCTGCCTGGTCCATTTACGATTCTAAAAGTAACAACTCACGATCTTCCTGCCTTCCTAACACAGGAAGAGCTCAACATTCTTTACCCCCACCCCCATCCCTTTCCTCTTTTTACCTTCTCTCCTTGTGTCCCTGAAAACAATTATTGCATTTGTTTGGTCCAATTCAACCTTCCAGGGTAGAACGATACATGGTAGATACAGTTGTGCTCCCCTTCCCCCACACATGGAGGGTTCTACACAAGCCACTGAGGGGGAGGAGGGAGAGGAAGAGGCGGGGCCAGCAGCAGTCAAACCACGTGACACCTGCTATCATTTGTTGAAGCTGTATTGCAAGAGGTCACACAGGCTTGAGAGGGCCTTGGCACCATCCACCTCAACCTCCCGCCAGCTTGACTACAGGTTAAGGTATTTGTGACGATACTGTCTAATACGAAGTACTTGCTCCAGCCAGACCCCACTGGTGTGCCAGCTCACGCTTCAGTGTTTGAGAAGGACAAGAGTAGAGCCCGGCTGAATTATTCATGCTCGATGATTGTAAAACTTGTTGGCTTAAATCTGTACGCATGCACGCAAGCATACTCCGATTTACTGCACTCAGACTTGTCATATGCTGCTCGGTGGAGAAGATTTGTTAATCGCATAACTGCAAAACAAGATTATAGCACGTGTATGTAATTTCGGAATCAGTACAACAGTGCAGACAACGTTTCCATCTATATCATGACAAAGAGCCTTGTTTTAAAGACCATCTCTTCAGTATGCACATAACATATATCGACTGATAGCCTGTCATATATGATTAAACTTATAATTAAACTAGTTTCCCACTTTCCCATAGCAAATTCAAGATTAGTTATTATAGCAATACCTCGTGTAGAGGTTAATTGTTATGTCGCTAAGTCGCATGGTTTTTTTGCAGTTGGCACTTGAACCAAGCCCTGCAGTCGCTGGGTTACACCCATCTGTCTGAATATCACACTGGTGTCCTGCACAACAGTTTTGCTTCACAGCTGGAGAATCTTGGAATGTGGGAATGGTCCGTGTTTGTTCTGTTGCATATCAACGATAGAGCAAGGTGCGCCGTGTGAACAGCATTTGTCTTTGTCTCAAGTTCTATCTTTACTTCAACTTTATCTTTTTTTTTCTTTATACAGCCTTATCTTTATCTTCATCCTTTTTGAAAGTCTGTGTCTCCGTTTGTTTGTATGTGTCTGTCTGTTCATGTGTATGTGTGTGTCTGTGTGTGAGCGTAAGTTTGTATAAATTTTATTTATAAAGTGGTTACTCTGATTTGAATTTGTAATCCTCAAGAATAGCTTAGCTACTCACGTAAGATCTATGTTTATTTGAATAGACTATATTTTACTTTACAACGGTAGATCGTTTTAGAATTTCCCCTTCAGTTTGTACTATGGTTATTTATATTTTCTTCTCTGATACCGAACTTTTGAAATTTGAGAGCTGAAAACATTGAAATACTTTCATTTCAGACGTGAGTGTGCAGTTCGAGATATTCTGTGCCGCCACTGTCGCCTGTCGCAGGATGAGGAATACCTCAGAAAAGAGCGATTCGTTAGGGATAAACTCCGCGTGCCTGTCCAGTGGATACACGAAGCTAAGGTGTGTAGTTTGTTGTTGTCGGTTTTATAATCATTTCAAACATCATGCTTATAACTCTAACGTTCAGGGTTCGTCCGGGTCCTCAAAAACCATGAAAGTCCATAAATTTTAGTTTCCAGAATTTAAGGCCTCAAAAGTCCTTAAATTTTACAAAAAACAGTCGAGGTCCTTGAAAAGTCCTTAAATTTTTATCTCCCCGCTGTAGGTTGCATTTTGTTGGCGATAATTTACTGAAAGATAAACTGTTCGCAGCTTGATCGATCCAGTTTTTCGTCCGTTGTTGCTGGTTGTCTCCG
>JANRMR010223247.1:0-17485 GCA_025434825.1 Bergia sp. 'catenularis'
CCAATTTATAAGCCCATGCAAAACCTCTTACGAAAATGTATAAGCCCAGGGCTTATAAGCGGCAGTTTATGGTATTTATGGAGGTGTCAATTTCGTTCTATTCACTGTTTCATTCGTTAAAAAGTTAAGTTTTTCACATATTTCATTAAGCAGCGAGGACGTCGACTTCAGTCAGAACAAGACAAAACAACAGGAATAATTACGGAACACAATAGTAGCATGCAGAATTTTTCGAAATTGTTTTTAAAATGGCGTGGAACACTTAGTTTGGAAGGTGTGGCCGGCGTGAATAAGTTGCTACTATATTGGCTTTGTCTCAAAATTAAGGCTTCTCATTTCTTCCTTTCACACACCAGCACACAAAAACAAAAAAAAACTGAATAAGTTAAACAGAAACGAAAAGGAGAAAGAATTTTAATAATAATGTTAATTGACTACACAAACTTGTAGTTTACGTTGCACTCTTTGGTTCCACTCTTTTGCTTAGGTCGATTTTGAAGACAATGGATGGATGGCAGATAGAGAATACACGTGGACGTGTTGAACTAGTTAATCCTTCGTCGCTCACTGTATTTGTGGGTGGCAAAAGAACAGACAAAAGGGAACCTATTTACTGGGTTGCTCCAAGACAATACGTTGGACAAAAGGTAAGCAGTGCATTCCCTTTCACCATGACCATTCACATGTTCATGTACATGAACAGTGGCCCAACAAAGTAAGAAGCATTTCTTTACGGAATACAAGCATAATTTGGTGTTTCAAGGATACTACATTCAATGCAGCTTTTCAAATTACAGCTTTCCAGGGCCCCTCTTGATAACAGTCTTGATTGAGTGACTGGGCCACCCTGTTGAAATAAAGGTTCATCTATCTATCTACCATGAAATTTCGCTTTGATAGATGTTGGCAAGATTTCGATTTCTTCGATGTAGAAGAAAATGAGATTTGCCAGTTTAAGGGTTTAGAAACTAGAAATGGATCTAAGGCATATATGGCTGACTAATGCGAAGTGCTTACTCGAAAGCCAGAGGTCGCAAAAATGGATAACCCTGCCAGTTGGGTCTTAACTCGGTTTAGTGATGTTAGTTTGTGATGATGCTGATAAGGGAAATCATCCTACAGAAAAACAATTGAAATGCGCATTTCATTTAACTACAGGGATAATGCAATACCAGCAAACTGACCAGTTATTTGATTATCAGTAACTATCCAGCAGTTATGGGTTGTTAGCCTTGAAAACAAAGTTGTAATTCTATTGTGTTTCTGATTTAATCTACTTGCTCTGGAGGTGTTTCAGTGCGTCAAAATGTTCGTTAAGACAAGAGGCAGTGTAACAAGCAAATACTACCAGCTGCTAATACGCAAATTATATGAATTTGTAGCCTTTGTGTACAAACACACTTTTCACGATTTTCTGCTAGCTTAATGTTTTATCAAAAACTTAATTGTTTTATCAAAAAAGAAATACACAATCACTTGATATAACATGTTTTCAAAACAAGATTAAAGACATAATTACATAGAGATGTCGGGTCAACAAATGTTCATGTTTTTTTGTGCCTATTTCAGATTAACTCGTACGGAGGGCAACTCAATTACACTGTGAAATTTGAAGTACCAAGTGATGGCAGTTCCCCAGTGTTGACTGTTAAACCTGATGTGGTGATAAAAGTAAGTCATGTTGTCTTGTAATGACATCTCAAAGATAAAGGCACCGTAAAATTGAGATTGTTGCATTGTTGAAATCTGCATTTATTTTTTTTAACCACAATTTATTTGACCCTATCACGGCCAAAAAACAATTTGTATGTCCTGCTTGATTGCGGTAAAATTATAAGTCGATGAAATTTGACATTAATTAAGATTTTTGGTAAAAGTCTGGTGCTTAAAGAGCAGGTGGCTGAAAAAGTGTTTCAGAGAAAATTTTATTGAAATGATATTTGCTGGAATGACATAGCATACTTTGTTGTTGGCTCCAACCTTGTACACAAACCAGTTCTAATCGCCGTGGTTGTCTTGATTTATTCCCATCGTCGTCCATTTATGTTGAGATTATTATAAGCACATGGCGACTTGTCAAATTCAGTACCTTGAAAGAGTAATTATAATTGTATTGAAGGAATTGAAATTGATTTTCTCTAAACTTTTGAAGTTGATTGTAAAAGAAAGCTTGTAGATCTTTATTTCTAAAATAAATGATGACAAAAATATAGTTTTAAATGTGCTTTCTTGTCTCGCAAAATAGAAAGCGTCAGGAAGTTGCTTTTGATGTCAGTTGATCATGATTTTGTGCGTATCAGTGTTTTACTATTCCAGATGCATTTCTCCTGACAGCATGTAACAATACCGGGTTTTGCTATCATGTTAAACACAAAACGTTGCTGCACGAAACTGTTTTTTTATCTTCAAAATAAATATATAGGAACTTGATTCGTTGGCCTTGAAATACAGCAACAAGTTTTGGCAAAGGGCTGCTGTTTATTTTATTTTTTTCTCAGGGACAAAATGGCCTGCAGATTCAGTACAAGAAGCAACTCCAGCTTCAACCGGGAATCTTCCATCCGATTACAGTAGACCTTACTGAGGTTTGTATGCATATTAGCACAGGGTTCCCATGCTCAGGGAAAAGTTATTTAAATTATATTATCAAGGTCTGGGAGTTGTCATGCACTTTGATTTTGGTCAGAGAAACCTTTTTTTTTCTTAAGTCAGTGATGCTAGAACGGATAAAATGGTTTAACTCGATAAAATTGAAGATTGCTTTAAATTTTCAGTGACTCGAGTTTGAGGGCCAGTTTTCGTTGTCAATCATCCGACTAAAGTTCGAGTAAAATATTCAAATCAGGGTGGCTTAAAACAAATTTGTTTTGGTGTCTGCATTTGGCCAACAGTTAAGATCATTTGTTTAAAAGCGTTCCCTTCGTGGATTTTAAAACGCACAATTTTTCTTGTAAACAATGGCAACGTTGCATGCCGTGGCTCTTTTGACAATGGATTATTTGGTTTCATAGTTAGTCCTCTCATCCTTGAAATCCCACATGTATTTTGACAACTTCGTGCTGTTCCGGTATCTTCTCTTTGTAAATGATATTTTGTTGTTGCACGATCGTACCTTACAATCTTAGTCGGTTATGTCAATGTGAGATTAGGGCTCGTGGTTGTCGACTTGTACGGTTGCCTTGCATACGTGGCGCTCTGTCAGGCAAGCTCCGTCCAGTGGTCATGTAACCTTTTTCCTGCAGTTGCATCCCTTTGTTTCGTTTGTTTAGCAAAGAATCTTAGCGTTAAGGCTGTTAATGAAGCTATTCATGTTTCCCATGCAAATATATCTGACCTTGAGCCGTTTATTTTATATGAACTAGCAAATCAACTCATGTAAATCGTATCGTGTAGATTTTAAACATTTGTAGTCTCATAATTGTTTAAAATTCTTGTTAATTGTTTTTAACGCTACTTTATGGAGGAAACTACTAAAGAATGTTAGATATATAGGTTAGTAGGTACGAATTCTAGAATTATGAGTAATCATCTAAACTAACAAAGACTGTTTTTACCATTTTCATATGCGAAGAATGCATGGGAAGAAAGCAGTAAGAGAAGAAACCTGACACGTGACGATTTTATGTTGGTTCTTTCCAATGTGGAGTCCCTTAGAATCCGAGCTTCTTACAGCACTGTTGTCACTGATGTAAGCATCCAAGACATCAGTCTAGATGTTGCTACCCCTACGTCCCCTGGTCCTGGTGCAAAGATTGCTACAAGTGTTGAGAAGTGCGAGTGCCCTCCCCAAGCCACTGGCTACTCCTGTCAGGTAAGCTAGCGGTCACAAGAAGCAAATTGCATTGTGCGTTGTCCTACAACGCAGTTAACAGTCGTTTTGACATCAATTCTGTGAAGATATCTGAATTTTAAAAGTAGAGTCAACTACAAGTTCCTAAAGTAAGAAGTAAATCACCAAGTGATCTTTATATAGGTATCTAAAAAGTACAGTTGTCTGTTTCCGACTCCATTCATTCCCAGACCGGTATCATAATATTTTAACTTTTCGCACACAAAGGCATTTCAAAGGAAACGGATCTTGACTTTTACAGTTTAACGAGTTTTAAAGCTCCTCAGTGACTCGTGGATAAAAAGTTGTTGAAGTGTATTTTATTGTATTGTATTGTGTTTTGTTTTGTTTTGTTTTGTTGTGTTTTGATGTATTATATTGTATTGTGCTTTGTTGTGCTGTATTGTATTGTACTGTACTGTATTGTATTGTATTGTATTTTGTTGTATTGCATTACACTGTATTGTGTTTTTACATTGAACTGTACTGTACTTTACCAACATTGGGCCTTGGAGTGCATAAAACTCATATTTAGGCCTGGAATGAGTACAAATATCCCACCGCATTGCACATTTTGGAACCGGTGTTAGTTATTTGTTCTCTAAGAAACCGATTTTTCAGAATTGTGATGATACATTTTTCGATCACTTCTAGGATATTGTTCTAAAAATTGTTACAAGCTTTCTAGAATTTAGCAAGGTTTGCAGTACTCGTACAGTTATTCCTTCCTCCGAAATTTATTCTGGATTTTCAAAGGAATTATAATTATAAAAACGTGCAAGCTGTAAACGGTTCTGAACGGCTAGAATTATAAGCATTCAATTGACTGAAATAAACACTACACCTACAGTTTTCAGTATTTTTTCTGAAATACCAACAGCCAGAACATTGCAAGAGAAACAAAGACTGACCTGAATGTTGGAAAACATGTGAAATCTTGGCTGAAATCCAATACACCACAGCTAAGTTGTTTCTCACAGCGACCAACATGCCGAACAGGATGCCGTATCACAGCGATGGACCAACAAAGCTTTTGAGTTTTGTCCGCATCACATACAAATGTACTTTCTTTCTCAAAAATAGATTCCATTAAGAAATCACTGGGAGAATATCGGAAAGTTATTGAAAGCGAATATTGAACAGTTTTATGGATTAAAAACAGCGGCAGCGAAGCATAAGTGAGTCCGGTTTGAGTTCACTAGAAAGTTCTAAAACGTTTGCAAGTGCAATCATTAATTTAATAACTTCGATGAGAACTTTAGCCGGAGTACTGTATATCCTTGGCCAGTAATTATCTGTTTCTTGCTAAAATACTGTCGATGTGTAACTCAACTTAATTCAGTTATTGTTTGTCGGGTGCAGTAGAATCGCCGTTTCGCCATTTTGTCGTTTTCAACTAATTTCTTTATTCACTGTGATTCATGTGTTCGAACTGAATCAGTATAGTCTTGCAATTCCAACAGCAATATTTCCCAAGAAGAAACTCTCTCTCTGGTGATCATATTCAAACAATTAACTTCTTATTAGACATTTTCGTGGAACGAATGTTGTCAAATTGTCAGTTCAACGAGCACATGTTCAGTGTCTTCAATGAACCGAGCGCGCGTGTTTGCGGCAACAAAAACCGGTTTGACGAGTTTCAATACATTTCCAGTATCATTTTACGAATAGCATCGCTATTTCATCACGCTCGTCCTTATTTCGTTATTTTTACAATAGAGAGGAAAAGTTGGATAATAAATCTCTTATTAGACAATTAAGTATGGAGTATGGCCGGAAATTTTGTACTCGTCCTGCGCATTGGACTCACCCTCCGGACTCGTCCAATACTACACGACTCGTAAAAATATCCGGCCATACTCAATACTTAACTGTCTAATAAGATATATGTATTGGTGTTTCTACAACGTACAACGAAGAAAGATCGAAAGGACCAAGTTTTAAAAATGTTACCAAGCCCATTGCTCTGTTGTTTAAATTTTATGTATTTTTTTAGTTAAAAGATCAGATGTGACAAAATATGCCCCCAGGAAAATTGTTAGCATTTTTACGTACTCCTATTGGCTAAATTGCATTTAAGCTAGCCTGTGAAATTTATTTAAAGTTATGTTTTAAAGAACTCACTTGTACTTTTGTTTTATGCTGCTGAGCTTATGTAAACATTGCAATATAAGTGGCATATAATTGATTTCTTTATTATATTATTGTTATAATAATAATAATAATAATAGTTATTTTTATTATTATTATTACTTCTATTTTTGTAGTTATTAATAGATGAAGTTTGTTGAAAATCGCAAGAGAAACGTTCTCTTTTATCCAGGACTGTGGTCAAGGCTTCACCCGTGGAGCAGACAACGCATCATGTGTCCCATGTCAGTGTAATGGTCACTCGGATGACTGTGACCCATTGACAGGAGAATGCAAAAATTGTCAGCACAATACAGCAGGTATGTCAGAAACTGCCTTTTGTGAAATGGACCCTTGAGTTGTTGAAGTAAGCAAAAATACTTGTAAGAGGGTTTGACTTTGACTCATTAAAATTGTCGTTTCGAGGGAACTCCTTCTCCCTTTTTCAGTTAACAGTGAAACTGAATAAATCTGTTTGCACCCTTTTGCATTTAAAGATAATACAACACTGTCCTTTGACAGGGACATTAAACCTTTGGTCTAGTCTCCTGAAATGCTATCTTAGGCAAATTAAAAGAACTCATACATTTATTGAAAAGATTAGTATAGTCCTGGTGTTATGGTGAGAAGGTTACCGTCCAGCGGATCTTAATGTTCGGGTCTTCTAACGCACATATGTGCTTCCTTGACGTACTAAATGTAGAACAAGAAAAGATACATTAAACTAGTTCTCAAGTGTCCAAAGGATGTTAAAATTTTTTAAGGTCACTAAAACATAAGTCATAAGAATAATCACGAAACCCCTTCCCCCCCCCCCCCCCCCCAACGCAGTACCCACAACAAAGTGACTTGCGTTATCTAAAAACAAGTTTTAAAAGATTCAAAATCGAAAAGGTAAGTGACATACATTTTGTTGAATTGCATATTTGTAGGCCCCAAGTGTCAGCTTTGTGCCAAAGGTTTCTATGGCAATGCATCTGTTGGAACTCCGGACGCTTGCAAGATGTGCGAGTGTCCTCTAGGACTACCAACGAATAGCTTTTCGACAGACTGTGCCCTTGGATCAGATGGCAAGTTGAAGTGTATGTGCAGAGAAGGATATGCTGGTGAAAGGTGTGAACGTTGTGCTAATGGTTACCATGGTGATCCAACCAAACCTGGAGACTACTGCAAGCCCTGTGATTGTAATGGCAATATAGATTTGGCCGTTAATGGGAGGTAATCAGTTATTTTTTAAAGAAAATTTTGATGCTATCGTGACGATAACGCACTTTCAAGAGAAAATTAGGCCAATTTAGTGGTATAACATCTAATATTTTAACTAAAATTTGTAAAATTTATTGAAGCGTAATTTATATTGAAATGAAGTGATGTTTTTCATGTTTTTCTTGTAATATCTAACCAGTGTTACATTGCTATTTGTTTACTATTGTCCTGCTACTTGAGAAAAAAGTAGAAACGTTTTTCAGAAAGCTGTTTTTTTATACATTTGTATGTCCTGCTGTGACCTACCTGAAAGATTTTAGATGTTACTTTATTGAACCTCCACACTGCCTGTTACTTTAGCTGTGATCCATTGACTGGAGAGTGCATTAAATGCATCAATGGAACGACCGGGGACAAGTGTCAGTACTGCCTGAAAGGTTACTTTGGTGATGCTGTAACAGCAAAGAATTGTACACGTTGTAAATGTAATTCATGTGGTGTCCAGACATCTGTGTGCGATGTTGTCAGTGGTGCATGCCTGTGCAAGCCCAATGTCATTGGAGACAAGTGCACTACTTGCAAGGTAATTTCCCTTTTTTGTTGTTTTGTAAACTGTGTCTTTTCTCACTTTATCAATTTTTTCAATTCTAAGGAGAAAACTTTATTATTTATAAGTATCTGCTGTACACGACTGTTTGTTTTAATTTTTCCTTCAATTGACAAAACATTTTCTCTAAGGACTTCATTAGTTGTGTGAAGCAGGGATAGTTCTTTGACCATCGCTATTCTGCATGTTGCTGGCAACTGAATCATGCGGGATCTTTTCGAGCTTTTTGTACGAGCAACCAACAAATCCCAGTTTTGAGCAATATAACTGCAAACGATTTTGTTGCCCTTCAAGACAAAATAACAACTATTGACATTTTGAAATGTTGTTACAAGTGACAACTCGATTTCGTCAAATTAGGGATTCATATATGGCTTTCAATATTTCCTTTCATAAATATGAATGGCAAAACAATTGAAAGGGGTATTCTGTACGAAATAAAGTTGCTTCTGTTTATCGTAGTTTGCTTTTTACGTTTAACTACATTTGGGCAATAAGGGAATTTCAAAGTAAAGAATAGCGAAATTGAAGTTGAAGAGCATTGGCACTAAATCGATATGTAGGTGGTGCATACAAATTGTTTATGTTCTCTTTCTCCCTCAGTCATGTGAAATTTGTGTAATTTTGCAGAAGACAAATAAAAGCAACTGATAAGTATCGTAGGTTTTTCAAGTTAACGCCATTTTCTGGTGGCAACCCACAGCCAAACACTTGGAACTTTGATAGCTGCCTGGGATGTGAAGATTGTGGCTGCAGTGCAGCGTCAGAAAGCCAATCTTGCGACATCAAGACGGGGCAGTGTCAGTGTATGGCCACAGTTACTGGACGAACTTGTGATCGCTGTGTTGCAGGCTTCTGGGATTATACAGAACAGGGTTGCCAGCGTAAGTTTCCTTTGTTATCTACCTACGATTTTGTTATCAAACCTACGACTTTTTGTGATATTTTGTTGGGCAAAATCTGCTTTTTATCGTATTGCAATGCACTGTATTGTATTATATTGCATGACAGTATTGTGCGGTATAGTGTAGCGCACGGAGATTTTTATCTTTATTGAAATACCTCGCACGAGTGAGATGCGACCATGTAATCTATTTATTATTCATTAAGTATACCTGTAATATAATCATTTCAAATGTTTTAAAAAAATATTTTAAGAAGCACTGTAATTTTGTAAAATTGTTTAATTTCTATTTCGTTCTTATGGCAGCCTGTAACTGCCCTGGAGGACCAGAAAACATGTGGGGATTCTGTGATGTAAACACTGGCCAGTGCTGTGTCCCTGGAGGAAATTGTACCATATGCCCTCTGGGATATCGTGTGACGGAGAATGGGTGTGAATTCTGTGGAGATTGTGTCAAGAGACTATTGGCTACTGCCAAAGCGCTGGATTATAACATAACCGAGGTTTGTGTCTCAACGTACCAGAGATTAGTGAAGACTGTAATTACCTTAAGGGGCAGTTTTACAGATAATGCATATAAAGCTCCAGCTTTGCAAAACCAGTTCATTTCATTTTTACTCGAAGTAAATTGATCAAAATGTTTATATATGAAAAGAAAAATAAGATAAATATATAAGATAGATATAAATACGACAAAAATCCCTTTAAACAAACAGAAATGTCAAGGATCAATTCATTTTGGAGCCAATTTAGGTTGGTTAATAATTTATCCATCAGGGACTGACACTAAGTGCGCTTCAACACTCACATCTGTAATTCATTTCGACCGCCCTCGTAATTAATCCATCCATACCATATTTGGAACGTTTAAGACAGCATTGTGCTTCAACTATTTGTAGCAGAAGTTTTTATGTATCTCTTACGTTTTTTGGCGAATAATGGGAAGATTACGCTGTCGTACCGTGAAACAACTCCTTTAACTCGTAAATTGGAAAGTCAAGTTACCGAACTCACGAAAACCAAAGATGGAACCTCACAAAAGAAACAGGTACATCTGATGGATCAAAATGAAGAAAGAGTCCTAACTTCTAAGTAACACTACTCAAAATCAAACGTCGAATTTGGAGAATGACTCTCAACTTTGATATTTTCCAGTCAATATTTTATACACAGTTACGAGTTTTAACGTTTCCGGTTTCCAAATTGGTCATTTACTACACTGTAACCCTACCCCTCCTAAAAGTTTTACCTTAATTACAGAAGACTAGACCACGTTGAAACTTGTGCAAAATGGCGAATCCTTTGTAAATGTGAAACTAAAACATTGTTCATTTAAGTTTTACTGTAATTCTTTGACATTATAAACTTGTGTATTTATGACCTGACTTTTATTTCTAAATGTAGTAGTTAAGAATAAGATGACATACCCTGTCATTTTGGTTTAAATCAAACTGCACTATTTCTGGTTCTTGCTAGAATTATGTGACAAAATCTTGTAAAAAAACATTGTCCTTTATAATAACATTTTCTTGCTCTTCCAGTAACTCAAATCGTTTTTCGTTTCGCATGAAGATTCGAGTTATTGGCAGTCAGCTGTATACACACACAATTGATTAGTTAATATAGCCAGTGTGGAAACGATAACTACGATGGAATGATTGCTTCACTGGTACCACAGTTCTTTGATATTCTCTCTTGCTAATTTGATATGCATGACAAGATTGATACCCTTATGTTATTCCGGGGATGCATATCAACATGCCTTTAAGATAATGTTAGTTGTGCAGCTAGTCGTCAACCTTGCAGCACGCTGTTGGTGAATTACGAAGACGCAGCTCTTTAGGTCGAGCCGAAAGCAAATATAGTTGCCTTCGGCAGCTGCTTCATGGTCCATTCTTGACCTCGGAACACAAATAGCGTTTGGCAGAATTTTGGCAATTAAAATCTCTTTACCCCTCCCCCTTCTCAGGTGAAGCTGAAAAAATCATGGAGTAGTCCTCATACATAGCTCCCAGGCTGATCGCCCATGCTTTATATTTTACACCCTCTTTCCTTGACCTTTTGACTGGTTCTTAAATGTATTATCGTGTGTGCTGCAACTTACGATAAGATCAATGAGCTTGTACTTTGCTTTAGTAATAAACATTTCGAAGCTCGAGCCATTCAACGTTTTGCATGAAGTCATTGTTTTATCAACGTCAACGGTTTTAATGGATTAGTCACACTTTAAGTGGTCAAGATAGGAAATCAAATTGAGGATCTGATTAACATTTTGGGCCTGTTCAGGTACTAAAGAGACTAGAGAAGGGAGCAGCTGGTTTGGTTGCTGAAATGAAGCTGGATAAGATAAATGAGACACTACACAGGTAAATAGAAAATAAGATGTTAACGCTTGCAAGCTCTTTTATTGCTCTAACATTTAAAGGAGGTTTTGTTTTTCATTCCGTTTTTTCCCAACAAAAGTTTGTAATGTCTTTAGAGTATCACATACATACATACATACATACATACATACATACATACATGCGTATGTGTTCTGTCACAGAAAATGTTTAAGGCTTGTTTCAAACGTCGCGTCACTGCCGTTCAGAACTAAATAGAATTCGAAGCTGCAATAGCACGGCGATGCACGGCAATTGTTTCAAACGTCGAATTAAAATCTGTTGCACTAAGTGCAAAATGGCACAAAATACAAAACTTTCAAAAAAAGGCAGAAAAGTGAAACATGTAGTTTTCATAATTTATGAGTTGAGTTCGACACGACAGTGGCACGACGTTTGAACTTGTCGAACTTACTTGCCGTGTCGAACTAAATTTGAGTTGCCCTAACGAATGATTTCAAACGTCGTGCTACTGCCGTGCTAACGTCGAATTTAATTCCTGAATTTAGTTCTTGCAAGGCAGTGGCGCAACGTTTGAAACAGGCCTTAGAAGGTTGACTCTAACTTAGGAAAATGATACTTGGTGGCGTAGTAAGCCCTACGGATGTTTTGGTCAAACAGACTATATTACTGTAAGAACACCTTTTCTCACATTCCCTGCACATTTTTATCCTTAAGTTATAAAAGTTAATTGTAAAAATATTTTTCTCAGTTTCTCAAATAGCAAAATCAGGTAATTTTATTTTGGAGCACCACGTTTAGCTTGATGAAGCGCTTTCAGACACTCAGAATTAGTTGATGGTGTTTTTGTAGCGTTTCGACTTTTGTTTTATCAGCAGCGCATATAAGTCAATTTGTTCGTGATAGTTGGGTTTGTTTTTTTGCTATAATTCCTGTACCACAGCCAAAACAGTTACCACGGTAATGTCATTCATTTTATGGTATCTAACAATTGCATTACTTTCCTTTGTAGCTCCGCTTATTCGTAAAATATTTTTCACTATTCGAAGATAAAACCTATATCCTTGCACCCCTATATAATATTCGCTATATATTTTCTTTGCCCAAGTGATGTGTCGTCAGCACTACATTATTTTTGTTTTTAGTCTAATTCCACCAACAAACAAATACAATATGACAATGGAAAAGATGGCTAAGCTCGTTGGATTAGAAGATTTGCAGACAAATAGTAAGTATGAGATACTTTATATCCGAGTTAATCTTTCTAGCAACGACTTTAAAGATTGATTGCAGTCTAAAAAACAGACCAAGTTGTGTGCCGTCATTCGGAATGATACTTTGAAACATTATTTTGTAGTTTCTGTTCTTGTAAGTTGCACAAGCCTTCGACTTCAAGTTGCTTGGACTCAATATTTGACGTTTTCAGCTACGTGAAAATTCGTACCAATCTCTTACTCTAGATCTAAAGTCAAATGCCTGGAGTACTTGAAGGATTCAAGATAGTGGAGAACAGCTTCGTGAATCGGTGTCTGGATGTTATGTATAAGAATATTCTTGGACATCACCGTAGTGTACTGTCTCAATATCAGGAAGTTCAGAAAGGAAGAAACGAAAAAAGGATTCTGCAACAATACAGAAAATATGAAACTGATTAAAGGAAACTATTAACAACGAATGTTACATGTTCAGTACATTCAATTTGATCACTTTGCTGAGCGTCTTTAAGTGAGAAAATAACGTCTGAAAGTGAGAAAAGAAAATTTAATAATACAAGGTAAAACTTGTTGTTCCAAAGGGGTCTCCTGCGAATGAATGGAGGAGAAGGAGCATTTGGGAAATTCAAAATGTATCGAGGGGGGAAGGGGTTAAGCTTCAGATCTTTCTGTTACCCAAACGTGCTTTGTAGTGTCAGTTCTTTGAGAATCTTTATACGAACAACTATGTTGCGTTTACTAGATGTTGGTAACGTGCCTGGAGTAGGATCAAACAACACATTGACCAAGAGAATAGATGCATCTGAAGAAAGAACTGAAGAAGCAAGAGAAGGTGTTGTGAAGGTCATAGAGAAGTCCAGGCAATCCACCAAGAATGCTACATCCACTAAAGAGGACGCTCTTAAGCTGGAACAGGATGTTCGAATCGCCTTGAACAAGACAGTAGGTAAACACACAACCTTCTGTTTGTATTGGTCATGATGTTGGTTGAATATGCCGTACGTTTAAATGGGCTGTGTGGCTTAATAGTGTTAATGTTATCTAATACTGAAAGTATTTACTCGCTATAAAAGCGTAGGACTGATATTTATGATAAAAATAATTTTAAAATTTCATTTTTAGCATTGAAAACGTTTGTAAACTTAATGACGACGAGACGTACATGTGTGAAGGTGAAATGTCAGTGCGAGAAGCATTTGAGGTACTTAAAGGAAATGAAGAATAGAAAAAAAACCCTGAAATGGACGGTTTAACGGCCAAATTTTAGAAGTTTTTTGGGGCTGACTTGGGATTGTTTTTGTAAGAGTGATTATTTTTTCTTACAACACTTTGTGTACGTCATTTTCACAAAGAAAGTCGATGATCACTGTCATTCCCAAGGCCAATCGAAGACGCTGCTTCCTAAAAATATACCATTTTGTAGCATGTGCATTCTCTCGTGGGGGCTAAAAATGATATTAATGTTGAATTAATGAGTCAAAATTTGACCGAGTATCGACTTTTAGCCCTCACAAGGGAATGGATCTAGCAGATTTTGAAAAGCATTCGATAGGTTGAATTGGGAGTTAATTGATAATTCTTTTTTTGTTTTTCAATTGCGATCCATCTATTGAAAAGCATGAAAACTTCCTATAGCGACACCATAAACTGTATTTCTTATATATTTTAATATTTGATACAAAGCGAGGAGTTCGATAAAAACATCTTTTGTCGCCATTTTTTAGAATTGTAGCCGAAATTTTATCTCTTTTAAACTACTTAAGGCAAAGAATCTATCTGCAGGCGAGAAAAAATTTCCTTTGGGGTCAAAATGCGCTGGTGATACCTTCCTTTTAAATGGTAGTGAAGACTCTCTTGGAAGTTGCCCCAAAGCTACTCGATTCCTTTTCTGAAATTTTTGGTCTTCGTATCAATTGTCACAAAACAAAAGCTTTTTGACTGGGTTCGATAAAAGGATGCGGCGTAGAGTTAATGCCAGAAGCTGGCTTTCATTGGCGTTTAATAATAACTTTACTTTCAGTTACATAAGAAAACACTGATGGTCAGAAATGTTTATCTTTAGCAATTGTTAGTTTGGCCCAAAAGACCGCCGAGCTACTAAAACTGGGAACCGCCAACCAGAGTTTGCTTGTTGAAGAAGGGGAAAAGATACTGAAGGAGCTTCGAGACCGTGACTTCAGTAAAGTTAATGAATCAGCAACAGAAGAGTACAATTTGGCAGTCACAGCACTTCAGAATGCCCGACGAATGCTAAACGAAACTCTTGAATTATACAAACAAGCCCAGGAAGCAAACAAGACTCTTGAAATATTAAGGATGAAATTCAGCCAAACTCTTGAGATGACTATGAAGATCCTGGAGGATATAAGCAGATCAGAGAAACTAAATGACAAAAGTAAATCATATGACCCGGAGGTGAGGCGTAAAATTTTGCTGTATGCTGTTAGGAATAATAAAGTACATCTTCATGTAACTTTCGTTTCCTTAAAGGCTTAAAACGTCACAAGTACTAAAGTACTCACTGTAATATCACCCATATGCAACCTAATGTTATCCCACAGAAATGACCCACTGCCCTCGGGTCTGACCCCTCGCGAATTATGTACAAGTTTTATACCAGGGCATTCATCCTGTAGCTGTACCGTTGCTAATGTGTCCCGCAGAAATGACCCACTGCCCTCGGGTCTGACCCCTCATAAGGCAGAACGGCTATTTTCCTTTAAAACGAGAGCGCTCAGGTCGGTAAATCGTATGCAAATATATTTAAATGCCAATGACGTCATATGTCTAGCCATTCTGCACTATGTATCGAATTATGTATGAGCTTTAATCCAAGACATTCATCCTGTTGCTGTACAGTTGCTAAAAAGTGTCCCTTAAATACATAAAGCTGGTGTAGTGTATTCAGTTGTCCTTTAGGCCACCAGCTGATCGCAACTAAGCATTGTAACGAGTTTTAATAAATTTACACTGTCTATATCCAACAATTATTCCCTGAACATGCTTTGGATATGAGGTGATAGCCAAAGAGACACGCAGTGCCAAGATGGCTATAATCATCGCATATCCAAGAAGTGTGGGTGGAATCGTTAATCAGGTGATGGTTTCCGAAATTAAGTGTGGCTCTCCTTCCATCTGGGGGACCAACGGCTTAACGTCCCTGTACAAGGACGGTGACTAGATAGCCCCTCGCTTCACTTTACTGTATTTGCCTACACTTGAAAGTTGGCCTGGCTACGCCACTGTCAACCACTCATGAACAACTCTTTTTAAACTCCCTGCATTGTCATTTGAATCATTTTATTCGTATTAGTTTCATAAGTGTATGTGCTTTTACAAACTTTTTAATAATGAGTCATTCTTAGAGGTGATATGATATGTTATATTTGCCGTTGTTTAGGGTAGAAAACAGTAATTTTCTCATGCCACTTTAAATTGGTGGTGTTTGATTACTCATATTAGACTAACAAGCTTTTGCCATTTTGCTTCAGACTGTTATACAGCAAGCTGGGGAAGAACGCGCAGAGCTTGAAAGTGCCTTAATGAAGCTACGGTCTGTACTTCAGACTGCCTCTGACAAACTGAACAATGCTACTGACAGTTTTAATGTGAGTATTTAAATGTGTCGACAGTTTTCGCAGCTAAAGGAGGACTATTTTATTCACCCTTCCCCACAATGTTGATTTTATCTGAAACACAAAACACGTACAAAAACCTCTATGTGTTAAATATTTCAAAAATGAGTATGTTTTGGCACCCATTCTTAACAATGAGAAAAAAAAATAAACCAGAGGGGCGTTCTTCTGGGATATCTTTTGTTTTCGAGGTGTATGGAACGTTTGATGATACGTGGAACAAGAAACATGTAATAGTTTCTTAAAAAAGGATTCAACAATAGTCCACAAAGGAATGTCATAATATGATGTTATTGTGGAAGGATTATTTTTCTACGGATTTATTTCTTATCTTAATCTGTCATGACCACTGTTATACACATATTTTATCAGGTTTGTGTTGCTTTTTATTATTGTCATTTTCTTAGGCAAATGTACTTGCAGTTTGCCAAGCTCATGACCTGGAGAACCCCATTTAGACTGCGTTCACACTTGGTGCCCGAGTACGGTGCCCGAGTACGATTCTTGCTGGGCATTAATGTGAACACACCTTTCCTTCAAGTACCCACGCCAGAATTCGGGCACTGATTCCTTGTGTGCACACATTTTTTGTTAGTTCCCATTTTGTCCCGGTGCTCGGACACCAAGTGTGAACGTAGCATTAAGGTCTTTTTCCCATCAACCTCGTTGGTACATATGCCTTCCTGCCAGTTGGGGTTTTTAACCTGTAAAAGTTCTAGTTATTAATTTTTACTTGTTTTTAGCATTTTTAACAACGCCTTTGTGAAGAACTGTCATCTGAAAATTTTTATTTATTCATCTTACTTTTTCTTTTTCTCAGGCATTCAATGGTAGTTTTCCTTATCTAGAAGATCTTATCCGCCTCGTGAATGAGCGGCTAAAAAATGTTACAACAGCTCTGGACAGGCTGGGACCACTTGTGGCAAATGCTGCCAACCATGCCAAAGACCTGGAGGAACAAGCCAACAGGCTGGAAAAGCTGCTAACAGACGTCTCTAAGTTTGCTGAAAAGGCTATAAATGCATCAAATGCTTATGCAAACCTTGCAAAGGCCATCATAGAGGCATTGAAGATTGCAAGAGAGGCAGAAATGATTGCTATGGATGCCCAAAGGGAGGTTGGAAAAAACTGTTCTTAGTATTTTGTATTTACATATCATCATCATAATAATAATAATAGCTTTTATTTATGTACTGTAATAGACAGCAGCTTCACAGCTAGCCTGCATAGCAGGCGCTATTTTGCTTTTTTGTGCGCAAGTCGTCTCTGCGCGAAGCGAGCGGGCGAAGCCATGACTGCAACTAGCGCGATCAAGTCACGTTCGTATCCCGGCTCGATAAAAGACAAACTGGAGCGCCTACTATGCAGGCTAGTTCACAGCTGATGTGGTCATTTGTTACATAAATAGAGGGAGGATTATGTTAAAATGGGATCAGTGAGTGCGGAAATAAAAATTACAATATAATCGTATAATGTAATATCTCAACGCTACATATTATTTGTATGAACTCAGTTGTCAAGCGAGGTACACGTTTTATTCCTTTTAGCCTGCAAAGCAGGCGCTCCAGTTTGTCTTTTTATCGAGAAGGGATGCGAACGTGACTTGGCCGTGCTAGTT
>JANRMR010223358.1:0-17470 GCA_025434825.1 Bergia sp. 'catenularis'
CTATCTATCTATCTATCTATCTATCTATCTATCTATCTATTTATCTATCTATCTATCTATCTATCTATCTATCTATCAAACGGTACAGTCTGATGATCCCTTAGTGCGTGAAACTCGAGTAACTGTCACCTGAATTTCTATCCGAAAATTTGTGTATTGCCCTACATGTATTTGTATCAAGCACTCTTACGGCTACACAAAGCAACATATTTATTGTTTTTTTGTTTGTTTATGATATATGTACATACATACATACATACATACATACATACATACATACATACATACATACATACATACATACATACATATAATCAAAGTTACAAAGACAGAAAATGCAGATATCGATAGTTAAATTTTGTATTTCCTGTTTTTGTGATTTGTATTTCGCTCTGCGTATCCTTGCATTGAGCACTCATAAGACAACGTGGGACACTGTGCACTGGTCACGTCTGGACATAGACAGATGGATGGATAGATGGATGGATGGATGGATGGATATATACACACGAAAATTTGAACAACTGAAGTTGTTGAATTTATCCACAATTTTAATTTTCTGGAATGTAGGAACCTCAGCCAATCTTTTTATCGGTTTCTCGAACGACAATTGCGTAAAACACGTTATTATGTTACTATTTTTTTGTACTGATATATTTTTAAAAAAACTATTTAAAAGTTCTCCTTCCTGATTGTTGTTTGTTCATTTGATCTAGTTCCTCGATATAACCCACTTCACTTGATAACCTTTATGCAATTCTGTTTTATGCCTTAGTAAGAGTAGAAAAATTAGCTTAAAACACAGTTAATATTTATTTCGTTCTTTACAGTTAAATACTGTTGAGGTCAGTAATATTGCAAGAATTACCACGAAAAATGGGCTTGAAAAATATTTTCGAAACGCACGAAGGTCAGGTGGTGGGGAGATAGAAAAGCCAATTCGTTTTATGGATGACAGAAAGGCCTTCGTTACTTTCAAAAATCCTTCAGGTACGTATATCATTTTATTTCTTTCTACCTTACTTTTGCTGTTCTTTGTCTTATAGCTTAAACGCCCCATGTTTATTCCCATAAAAAGTTCTCAAAAGTGATTCTTTCTTTCATTATTATTCTATTGTCCACTTCTACGGATGAGTTAATAACAATAGCCATTTATTAAATTTCATTGAGTTATTCAATATCTAACTTCATAGCCAAAGAAACTAACTTCATTCGTAGACATGGTTGCTCTATCAATATAGTTGATCATGGTTTAAGTATCAACTATCCAATATATATTTGCTACCCCTAAGAAACAATACGTAAAAATATGAAAATATGATATAATTAAATGCTCAACTAAACACGGACATTTTTCCTCCTAGTTCGAAATTCAGTTGTTTACTTTAACACACCGTTGAGTATATTTTCGGATTTCTGTTATAGTTGCCCAAAGAGTTGCAGATAAGAAGCTTCATGAATTTGACGGAGAGGAACTTACTGTTCGGTTAGTCAGAGGCGTTGATTCGTTTCATCCGCATAGCTCCAATGCAGCTGCAAATTTACCAACAAATACCATTGGTCGAGAAATTCCAAAAGATGTTCTGCGAGTATTTGTCAAAGGACTAAGTCCAGCTGTGACAAGAGATGAGCTTATGAACCATATGGAAATTGTTAGTGGCAAAACAGTGGAAGACATTACATTTGGAGATGGTCATAAGACCGCACTTGTCCTATTTGATCACCAACCAGGTATAGAGCTTTTATCTTCACCAATCATTTTAGCCATAAAATGGCAGAATTTTACTGTCTTACATCTTTATGGTTGCTTGGTAACTTAGAGCTCTAATATTTTCCTATCAAATTTGATTACGTATTTACTTTGTGAAACATCATATTTCAGTAGTATCTGTAAAAACTGTAATCATAAGAAACGGAAAACAAAATTAACTATAAACATTAAGAAAAACCATTTTTTATTGATGATATACAGTGATAAAATTATTTACTTGTTTCAATCCTTGTCAGTCCAAAACACGTTGAAGAAGGAGCTTGGCTACGAAAATAACCTGAAATCAAAAATAATCTACAACATATACACCCTTTGATGAAAAAAGCTAGCAAGCTACGGACTTCATCATTTGTTTATAAAACATACCAAATGAACAAAAAAGTTTCGGTTCTGTGATTAACTTTGTTTTAATTTATCATTTTTTAAGACTTTGACAAAATTTCGAGACAGTGCCGATTAGAAAGATTGGAAGGGATGACACTTGAAGTGGAACCGGTTCCAATGTGTCAGAGCGTCTTGGTCTCAGGAGTCAAATCCACAACTACACGGCAAGAGCTATTAGATCATTTCCAGAACTCCAACACTGAGGTCGGCGGCGGTACTGTGGAGCAACTGATGTTTGATCCGAAGAATGGTCAAGCAAAGATCAAGTTTCATGATTACTCTGGTAAACAATCATTAGACAAATAACACAAAAATACATTAGGAGAGTAAAATAGGGGTTGTTTCGCGGTGGTATCATACAATTTGATTATTGCTATAGTTATGTTACCCAATCCCCCTCCTCACTTCGCAATCTTTGTAACAAGCATTTTATGTATAAATCAGAACAGACGGACAAAAACTCAACTGTAAAAGACTGCACTAGTCTCCCAAAGACCGGAACCTTTTTAGTTCTCAGCTACAGTTAGATAGTTACATATTTACCTTTTTTCTTACATATTTAGCAAGTTTTACAGTTAGTTATATAATGAGAGAGAGAGAGAGAGGAGGGGGAGCAAGCGATTCAGTACGTGGATAAATTGATTAACTTGTCAGTGACTAAAATAGCTGGTGGGTATATGGCTAGTGAGTTGGTGATTATGTAATGTGTGAGTTAGTTAGTTAGCTATATAAATTTCACATTTATTATATAACTTTGAATTAATTGTAAAAGACTCTTTCAAATATCATAAAGTTGTAGTTTTTAAAAAAATATTTCATGGAGGACCGGATTGAAAAAAAGCGTGAGTTTTATCCGTTTACTTTTTGTAGTATCCTCTTAAAATAAAGTGTTATTGTTGTTGTTGTTGTTACAGTTGAAGGAAATGTTAGGTGTTCCATTGTACAGTAGAAAGACCGGTCAGGTATTCTATGATAAAGTAGAAGAGTAGAAGGACTGATCAGGTATTCTATGAAGCGGACCATTCGTCTATATTATCAACATCAAGTACTCAGGTGAACCGTCATTCACATTTGATTTTTAGCAAGTTTTGCTATTATGCATTTAAAAACTGTTTGGATTTTTACAGCCAAATAAACAACTATATAAGCACTGCATTTTTTTCAAAGATGGTTTGAATTGTCTTTTTTCATTCAAAAAGACAAGTAAACTTAAAAACTTGTTTAGTTCTATTCCTAAATGAGGAAAATTCAACTTGCCTTTTTGAACTAATATGCTTATTATCGAAAGTTAGGCGCAGCGGCTCAGGGCAATAATTAACCGGTCCGCTTTGTTTTTAACTGAAACTAAAAATTAAAACAAGTTCAATCATACAAATATGTGAATCTTATGTATGTTCAATCGTTAACCAATTGAATTCTACCAGGCCTATAATCCAACTTATTCGTCATCTGTTTATACCGTATCCCAGGTATTTATTGACGTTGCCTCTTGTAACTTTTTCCCGAATTAATTAGTGATTGCCGTAACAAGTTACCGTGAAACAAAGACACTAAAATGACATTAAAAGAGACTAAAATATAACCCTTCACGAATAACGCTTTCATTTTTTTTTGCATAAAATATTGCTTAAATGCAGCTAATTAGTTGCAACGTTTCCTTTTATAGTGGTGGAGAGCATTTGCAACAACAAGCATGTACTGAGTTCAAAGCGCTTAGACGTTAAGCGTTACTTTCCTGGTCTTGGAGAAGTTAAAATGCAAAAGACCAGCGAACAATCAATGGAAGGGAAAACGCAGACATACGAATTTAATGTCGATCACTGTGTGATGGATTACGTGGTGCACTTCCAAGCAAAACGTCTTCAAGCAAAAGAGCAAAAATGCTGTCTAAGAATGAAGTGGACGCCTGGCTCATCCAAAATCTACTTGACCCCAACGCAAGACATGGAAGAAATCTGGGGAAATTGGGAAGAACCATGCCGTATATTTGAACGCTTCATCAAAGAATTTGCGAAAGAACCCCTTACTGTATCACTTGACATTTGGGAAAACATTGGAGAAAAGATAGCTGAGTTTTGTAGCGCCGTAAATGTCCTTGTGAAATCGGAAAAAAGACCAAATAATTATCTGGTCGAATTCTTCGGTGTAAAAGAGGATGTGGAAGACAATGTCGAAGAACTTAGGAATATCATGGCTGATGCAAAGAGTACTATTGTTGAGCAATGGGAACCTTCGGAAACGGAACGAGGCTACTCTATAAAAACTCCGGCAACTGTTTCAATTCGAGAATCAGAGCAGAAAAAAGTAATTCCATCTGTGTCAGTTGAAGATGCGCCATCAAGAGAAAAAAGAAGCGATGTTGAGAACGTTTCTGAAACGTTAGAAACTGATGAAATTGTTATACCCAATTTTCACCAAGGTAGATACTTATTTCTGCAACAATCTGATTACGTGAAAAATCTTCTTTCTTGTTATGAAAGCTTGAAGCTTGACATATACCCATCTCAAACCAAAATCAAAATTGAAGCCTCGAAAGACGTTTTACAAAAAGTAAAATATTCCTTGCTGGAAAAGCTTGCAAGCATCACAGAAAGCGTGGTTCCGCTGAAAGACGCATTAATTGAAGCAATCCGCCACCCAATCTGCCGAACATTTATACAGAATCATTTATCGGATAATAATATCGAAGCAATCCTGGTCTTCAATGACATAAATGGAAAACAAAAGCCAGTTATCGTAAGCTCTTCCAAAGAAGATGAAAACAAAAGCTTGTCTTTTTTGACCTATGTCACAATCGAGAAGCATTTGAAACTTGGAGATGGTCAAATTCAGCTCCTAGCCGATGACAAATGGATGCAGTTTTATTGTAACATAAGAGACACATTCCCTGTAAACATTGCAGTTGATGAAGCAGGTGGTGTGCTGCACTTTGCCGGCATCAAGGAACACGTAGATGAAACATTTCAGAGTGTCAAAGATTTTTTTGCGTCTAATAACATTCGAAGCCATCATATACCACTTTCAGATGGCCATCAACGTCTTCTTTCAGAACACAACAAAGAATTGCTTACAAACATTGAGCAGGACCTGAGGAAGGAATCAGTAAAGATAATTTTTACTACATCTGGAATTGACATAGAGGGCACGGTTGAAGGATTTTTTAGCGCAAAGGAGAAAATTGACCAGATCGTTGAAGACATCCGTCAAGTCTCGTTTCCACTCGAGAGCCCAGCTGCACGTAAATTGTTCAGCTTAGACAAAGGCAAAGATCAAGTAGAACTAATAGAAAAGAAGTACCACTGTATTATCAAGGTAGAAAGCGAAAGCGCGTCTCCCGAAACACCTATTGCAAAAACATTGTCTACAGATGGAAAAATATTATGCAGTGTAACATATGAAGGTAAAAAGATCTCAGTACACCAAGGAGACTTGACCAAACACACGGTTGATGTCATGATAAATGAAGCCAATAAAAACCTGCAAAACGATTCCGGTCTGGCGCTGGCCATGGTTCAAGCAGGGGGAAACATAATTCAGGAAGAATGCAGTCGGTACGTTGAACAAAATGGGGAAGTGCTCGAGGGGGGAATTGTTGAAACCCTTGCCGGAGCTTTGCCTTGCAAGAGCGTGATCCATGCTGTAAGTCCCCTCTGGAGTAATGAGGCAAAAAGGAAATTGGCAAATGGAGAGGTATCAGATGAAGAAAAATTTTTACAAAATGCGATACTTATGTCTCTGCTGCAAGCATCACAGAAGTATGTGTCGATTGCTCTTCCTGCATTAGGTGCAGGCCTCTCTGGGTTTCCAAGAAAAGTCAGTGCGAGAAATGTCGTCGAAACTGTGATAGAATTTACAAGGAAATATCCTGGAAGTTGTTTGGTGGACATCAGACTCATAGATAGAAACAAGGCGACAGCTGAGGCGCTAGCTGGAGAGCTGAGGAGGGTTCTTGGAGGAGAAACATCATACACTGAAGGTGGTGATGAATTGCTTAACACATTTGAAAGGCTTGGACCTAACCAGCTGAAAACACCAAATGGCCTGATCATGAAACTGAAGATAGGCGACTTGTCACAAGAGAGGGTAAGCTATATCCTAAGAATATTGTGGATTTCTCAAGGTGGACTCGTATTTAATACTAACTACTAAGTTGTCCTCTTAACCAGATTTTGAGTGAGGCGCTTCGATTCGAGTGGAAATGTATTTTGTTTTATGTGGGGCTAGTTTTGCGGCCTGTATATTCAGACTGTGAGAGTGGAGAAACCAAATAGTCTCTCTCGGCCAACAACGGGGATCGACGTGTGGGTTAGAGTGGGTAGTTGATTGAACAACATTGGACGAAAGGTTATGATTGGCGGATGGTTAAACAATAATGAGAAATATTGGCTTGTCTAATATAAGCCTCGTCAGTCAACTTTTATCAGTTTCATAGTCATCAACTACATAATTTGCATACCTGTTTTTTAAAAATGTTTTCAGGCCGATGTCTTGGTTAATACCACATCAGCAGATTTTGACTTCAGTAAGAATGCCTGTGCAAAGGCTTTGAGCCAGGTTGCAGGGCCATCCCTTCTCCAGCAGTGCAGACAACATGGAAATCTACAAGTCGGTGAAGTACTACAGACAAGTGGAGGCAGCCTTTCCTGTTCACACGTTTTCCATGTAACATGCTCCGAATGGGAAAATGGTGATGGGGAGAATGTGAGTTTATTTTTCTGCTTATATATTGTTTCCTGAATTAGGTATGATTTTAACATACTAAACACATAGGAGGCTTTAGGCAGTTTAAAATGCATACAGATGAATCAAACTCAGTTGAATCCTTGTCAGTATCGTAAGTTTTATGCTAACAACGATGATGACGATGATGGTGATTATGATTAAGAAATATTATAATATAATTATAATGACAGTAATTTATAATGATAGCAATTGCAAAAATTATTCAAAATAGCTGAAAATACATAGCTTTAAATCTAGTGTAAAAATGACAACTATAGAAATATATATAATGTCAATTGCAAATGCAGCAAATTAATGTTGTCAACAGAGCACCGCTTTTTGGGTTTGCTTTGTAGAATCTCTTAGTCGTAAAACTATGACTTTTTCAATTGAGGATGAGAAACCATTTAAGTATAAAACCGTTTCGTTTATGTTTTTAGGTATTGAGACAATTAATAAGAAAGTGTCTTGAAAAAGCTTCAGAAAAGCAAGCTTCCTCTATAGCGTTCCCTGCCATTGGCACTGGAAACTTGAAGTTTCCGCGATCTCAGGTGGCAGAGATTTTTATCGACGAAGCAATCAAATTCAGCAGCAGATTTCCAACCTCTTCGCTACGAGAGATTCGCATTGTTGTTTACGAGAATGATCGCCTCACGACACAAGCTTTCGCGGATGTTTTCCAAAGTGGGAGCAGCGATGGTGTCAGACTTGGCTTAAAATTCAAAGATAAGCCCTTGACAGCACGGACAGCGGAAAACATTGTTGTCGTCCTTAAAGCAAGCAATTTAGCAGACGAGAAGGTAACGAAATCATATTGAAATACTAAGCAAAGAGGAAAAACGTTTTTAGCTTCTTGTTAAATCTACTGTTTACTTGCTGAGGTGTTCTTATGTCCACAGTTATACCTTCAAATTAATAAACCAAATTTATTCAAAGCACTTTTTAAAGAAAAAGTTGTTATTACCTACAAAGCACTGGACAATAGATTTCTGGCAATTTGATTAGTTTGCTACTCTCTAACTTTGTAACTCCTATACCATAGTTTGACCATATATAGCCTATACCATAGTTTGACCATATATAGAAGACAGCTTCAGCTCCTATACCTTAGTTTGACCCAATATGGAACTTATGGTCAAAGCTGGCCAAATTTGCACATGTTTTTTCCTCGACACAAAATCTCGTCAAAAAGTCAGTAATGGTTGTTCTCTAAATAATTAAGAGGTTTCAGAAATGAAAGTGTGTTCCAGCAATAAGCGTTTTTAAAACTACAGCAGCTAGCATTGCAGAAAATGTTATTTGTAGCAAATCCGTGTTTTGAAATAAGCAGAGACAAGGAACAAAACGCAAACAAGTTAAAGAACATTTAAAACTATAAGAATTTACGAGTGATTTCATTTTTTGTAAATTATAACTAAAAACGAAATTAAATGAACAGGTGTTATTTACCTTACTTTCGACTACATCGCCAGTCCAAGATAATAACTGATATCTGGAACCAGTTAAAGTTTGTACAACTGTGTTGCAGTTTGTAAGAATGGTACGATGTTGTGTCCACGCAGCAAGCAAACACGATATCGACATTTACAATGTTTAGCACAGCTCGAAAAACTGTCCAATCATCCTTCGTATAACTGAAGTACTTCTGCCATGTTCAAAACCTCTCTATGGTCAAATTAAAATACTTGTGATTGTTTTTGTTCCAGTAAAAACAAGATTGTGGTTAATCAATTTTGTTGACATATTGCTGTATCCGAGACCGTTTCTTAGCTCCTAAAATCTCTAATTTGCATTGGTACTTTATTTTATGCTACCTGTTATGTCGGCAATCGTACCTCTTCCACATTTAAAGTGCAGGTCAACAGCTGTTTTGTTTAGTTCATTGCCGGGTGTTATTGCTTATCTTTTTTAAAGTTGTATCTTTGTGAAACCTTAATTACTCTATCACTCCACTGTTTTGAAAATACATTTTTCAGTTGGACAGTGTTTTCACTATGAATAATCGAGAAATGCGTGTACATTAGTTTCTATTAGTTTCTAATAGAACAGTTATCCCGTTCACGCTTGTTGGAAATTATCTGATTATAGCCATCTCGGTGCTGCACACACTGTTAACAGTTTTTCACCTCATATCCGACAAGTGTTCATGGAATAAAATCGTTACACCCTTGCTTGATACTCATAATGTTTTACCGCTATTTTCATTGCTGTGCAACCCTTGAGACTTTTCTTCGTTCTGACGTTTGTTTTGGGCGGCAGTTAACCCTAAGCAGGCTGCAAACTGCGTGTATGTAGACAAATCGATCACAGATCTGCAGACATTAAAAATTTCGCGGTTGGATCAGCAACACCCTAACTACCCGAGCGCGCACGTACGTTTGAGTGGCTCTGAGCCCGATTGTTCAATAATTGATTTATAATTGGCCAGTGGATAAATCCTAGTCACTATCCAGCGGAAAATATGCACGTTTTTAATTTCAATTGGACAACGAGATGGATATTTGGCCGATTATCCACTGGGTAAAGTTATTAACAAACGTTAGGGAAAATCCTTCAAAGAACTCTGCAACAATGAAGACAGTTGTAATCGCTTTTTTTGTTTTAATAGGTTTCAGTTAGCAGCTGGTTCCAACTTCCGTCGTAGGCCGTATTGTATATGCAAAAACCATTTTAGATGTGTTCATGACACTCCTTATTAGTTCTCTGAGAACTAAAGTGATTTTTCCTGTCAATACTACACCATCGTGTAACGAGTGTAATCCAAAATCGTAACAGTGAAACGTTTGTCAAAATACATTCATAGATTTTTTTCCTTTCTTTTCTATTTAGACATACTGCTAACTAGGGTGCGACAAAACAAAACAAAAATATATACCTTATATCTGCTTAATTTAAATTTTCCGTTGACTCAACATTATGAAACTGTTTCCATTTGTTGTTGAAGGTAACGATATTTTGATTTTTAAAGACTATTTGTTTCTCTATTTCATATCTGCTGCTTACTTCTTGCAAGAAACCTTTAAAACTGAATCTTACATCACGAACATACGCTGAGAAAATATAGTATTTGGCTACTAGTATAAGTTGATTAAGTAGCTGTTTATTTTTACCTGCTTCTAAAATTCCATATAGGATTTGAGCGGCTCTAAGAGGTATCCTTTCACTGGTTTCCCAAAAGTTACTGACAGCTTGGCACTCTGTGAATAAGTGTTTCAGTGTTTGTTTCCCAAAACCACAGTAAGGGCACATGTCTGATTCTTTGATTTTGATTTGGAATAAACTAGAATTTGTTGGTAGAATATTGCGTTGAATTTTAAGCTGAAAAGCGATCAATTTTGTCTCCATGGTTACGCGGTAAGGAAGAAGGTAAGTGCTTTGCAAGTTCTCAGCGGCCACACCATGTTGGATTAATATGTTCTGGGAACTTGTGTTTTATGAATTGTGAATAGATCTTTTGCGTTGAGAATGAAGAAGGCACCTCATACCACTGCTGACACTGTTTATTCGATTCAGATTGTGATTGCTTCAGAGCTTGTTTCCATTCACAATTGAAGTGCGGTGTAATGGTCTGCCACAATAAAATGCAGTTGCAATGTGAGGAAATCATAATCGTATTTAGCCAAAACTGCGAGTCGTAAAGGATTAGTTTATCCTATTTTCGGATATTTTGCAGACGCAGAATTGAAATAACAAAGCAATTAATTGCACAGTTTTTGTTTACTAAGATAATACCGGGGTAATCATCGTAAAACTGTTGAAATAAACCAGGCTTATGTACGCTGCTTTCTTGGTTCTATTACTACCAACAATGTTAATTGAACATCCTTTAGCTTGCTTATATTTTAAAAACCGGGTCGTCTGTTGAATGACAATAACTTTATATATGTATCTATGAATTTTTATTTATTTCAGGCCGATGCATTGGTATGTACAACATCGAAAGACCTAGATCTACAGAGGAACGCATGTGCAAAGGCACTTAGTGAAGCCGCTGGACCAAACTTGCAGTTAGAGTGTAACGCACGCAAGGCTGAGGACAAAACACTGAAGGAGGGAGGTATTGTGAAAACTGGTGGTGGACGACTCGATTGCAGATCTGTCTTTCACGTTATATGTTCTGAGTGGGATGATGGTGATGGAGAAGAGGTATTACACAGCATTAAATTTTGTGCTAATTAAATATTAATCCATTTTATTTTATTTTATTTTATTTTATTTTATGGAGTTGGATTCTTTTATTGTAACGGCGATTACAGTAGTAACAATATGATAGGACCTCCTATTAGTGAGGAAACTAAAAACAACAATATGTTAGTACATAAACACATCATGCTCCTTAAGAACGCTTTTTACAGAACTAGCAAACACTTTTCCCATCGTAGGAGCCTAGTTTCGGCTGTCATCAGTAGTTTTGTACCGGTGCGGTGAGCGCCTGTGAGCTGTAGCTCCAGGGCTAGCAGCTCAGATCCGAAATCTAACTGCTGCTTCCTTTGGATGGCCTGCTCTACATTTGACTTTTAGTCCAATTATTGAGGGATTCACTTAAAAAAATATCCTAGAAGACTTTTAATCACCTCACATTTTTACAGGGGTGGATCCAGGCAAATAAGTGAGTAGTTTCCGGGACAGACGAACGAGGGGCCGAAGGCCCCGAGCTTCTAGGATGGTCCGGAGGCATGGTCCCCCGGAAAAAGTTTGAAATCTGCATGCTCCAAAATGCGTTCTGGTGCAATTTGAGAGGGGATTTACCTCAATATCTCAGTTGAAATCGGTCAACATTTTTTAATATTTTGCTCTACAACTTCATTTATCTATGTTCTTGGTTAAGTTCAGTATTGAGTCCCACTCCCTGTAGTCTATGGTACAACACTTGCAAGAAACTGTTTTAATGCAATGACAAACTTCTTTTACTCTTTTGCATTTTAAATCAGCATAACGCTCCATATTATTGTCACAACAATAAGATTAATCAATACTTCCAAAAAAGGAAAGTTTAGCGAACGCTTTTAACAGTGTACATGTATATACAGGTTTTACAATCAAATGTTTGACTGGAAAACGTCGCTCTATTTATACTGTTTTTTAATAAACTTGATACATCACTGGCTAACTATTAAACGCTTGTGAAGCGAAAGCAAACAGTTCTGTTCCGGCTTTTGCATCGCTTAATTATCTACATGTCCAATTTTTTGCTAAAGTCATTGAACAAGAATTCAGTGGGAAAGTAAGAATGCTAGACAGCGAGCTTTTGGCATGATTAAAACACGAATCGAAAATTGCAAATAGAATCAATAACAATTGAAAAGCAACTCGGCTTTGTAGTTGCAGGCATTAATAATAGTTTCTAAAATATTATCTCAATTCCCTAATTGATACCACAGTATATTAAACTGTGCCCGAAACTGGGCGCTTAAACATTGAAACAATTGGTTTTTCGTGTCAAAAATAGACTATAGCGACTAGCGTTAGCCTAAAATTTATTACGATAGGTGTGAAGAATTTACCCACCTTTCTAAGCCAAATTCCTTCACACACACTTTTGTACTTTTATCATTCTGGAGCTACCTTCTACACTTTAAAACATGCCTTCACCGGTCCATGATGGGTATTCTAACTAGAACCAGTAGAGTTTACTATATGCCGAACATCTTTCACGTGAGATCGAAGTTACATGTTGTTTACGTTCGTGAGTAGTTTGTAAGTGGTTTCCTAAATCGTCGTAGCCAACGGAAACACAGTTTGATTGGTTTCCAAATCCTCGGAAATCACCCGACCAATTAGATTGCGTTTTGACTAATTCACTGCAAACAATACAGCAAAGTGCCGGCTTTTCTCGTGAATCGCTGGTGAATCAATTGAATAAACCTGACAGGGAAGGGTACGGAGCGTAAGAATTGGTTCAGAAGGGCAAAAAACGCAACTTACTATCATAAAAAGACGAAACAAATTGAAACGTAAAGTGTTGGGGATTTTTTTTTTAAAAAAGCATTAAAAAATTTGTGAGTAGTTTCTGGGAACTAGGTGAACTAGTCTGGTTCCAGCCCTGGTTTTTATGTAATTATATGAGGGAGACAAAATCTAGTTATCGCAAGCAACATGAAATCGTCAATACTTGCTATGAATTTGGGTTGTCTCTACTCACCTCCAACATCGATATTTTGTGCAGTTGGAAAACAAGTTGCAAGTTTAAATGAGAGGCAGCCAAAAAAGTTATTTTGGATTTCGGTCTAAAGTCTTGACACGGACGCATTTCTCAAGCAGAAACCCCTCTATTAAGATAACTTCGTTTGTTCCTGGAAGAATGCTCGCTCACGTACATTAAAAATACCTTAGTTTACAACACGACAGTTCATTTAAAACTTACCTCCTTATTATGGGAATTATAGTTTCTCACTGCGAACTATTGTTTTACTGTTCATATAACATCGGATACTAGTTTTGAAGAAAAAACTGTCTTTTTTTCTGGGTGGGCGAGTAAGCTGAAAATGTGTTGTTGATTAACAAACGATAATATGGTAGGTTTGTTGTTGTGTTTTTGCCTCACGGCAAAATCTATATCTTATCAGCCTTTGTTCATATAACACGTTAAAATTTATAACTGTGTTGTTAATATTACTGAACTATCTAAACAAATTTTTGTGACATCCTTGTTATTTCAATTTTGTAGGTTTTAAGAAGACTGATTCAGAACTGTCTAACCAAGGCCCAAACGGAAGGATACACAACCATTGCATTTCCTGCTATTGGAACAGGAAACCTTAAATACCCACATGAGAGCGTTGCGGAGATATTTGTCGACGAAATTTGTACATTTAGTATGAATACTCCAAAACGCACCCGATCCATTGAAGAAATCAGAATCGTACTACATCCCAAAGATATGAAAACTGTAGAAGCATTTTGGAACGAATTTCAAGACAAGACAACTAAGGATTCGACGGGGGAAATATCCTTAAAGGCAGAGCGATCTAGACGCAGAAAACATAAATCTACCCCAAAACAAAGAAGCTTTGGATCCGTTTCGATGGAAATAACACATGGAGATATTACAGCACAGCAGGTTGACGCCATTGCAGTGATCTCTGATCAAAACTTAAAAATGCAAGGAGAAGCAGGCAATGCCATTTTTACCAGTGGAGGTGATGCCCTTAAGCGAGCTTGCCAAGAGAAAGGTGAACAACAGACAGGAACAGTCGTTAGAACAGAGGCAGGTACCCTTCCATTTCGTTATATCTACCACCTGATCACTCGTAGTCCGGATTTACCCCATCTCAAGGAAATGATAATAAAATGCTTGCGCCAAGCTGAAAACGATGGCTTAGGTACCGTTGCAATGCCAGCCTTGGGAACTGGTAGACTCGGTCTTGACCCCTCAAAAGTTGCAAAGATGATGTCGGATGCTGTCCAGATTTTCAGTCAAGGGAATCCTGTTTCTATTCGAAAGATTTTTGTTGCCGTCTTCCAGGCCGACATGGTGAAGCCGTTTTTGAATGTCCTTGGTAACTCATCGTCAAACACTGGTTCTTCACTTTTTGAGCGAGTTTTTTCGATTTTCACTCGTAGATCTTCAACTGCAACACCTTACGAAGGTTTTTCCGACGATTTGCCTTTCAATCCTGATGATCTAACTGCCAGTTTGCGATCATTTGCCGATGAAGACAGCCACGTCCCAATGCGTTTGAATTTGTTTGCCAGGGAACAACTAAACGCAACTGGTGCACTTGATGAAGTACGAAAGTTCATCCAGAATTCCTGCAAAGTTGATTGGATTGCTCATGAAGCAGTTGCTGACTTAACAGAGGATGAAACTCGTCAAATCAAAAGCCTGGGACACAGAAACCGTGTTCAGATTACCATAGAAAAACATAGCGTAAAGAGGATTACGGTACGAGGTCTTGACAGCGATTTGCTAGAAGTTCGTAAACAGATCAGCCAGCTTTTGAATCAAAAATCCGAAAGAAGCAGAAGAGCTGAGCAAGCGTCTTTGCTCTCTGACAACGTGATATGGTGTTATAAATCTGAAGGAAAGTATGTCCCTTACAGCAAAGAAAAAAGCCTTGAGATCGAAGAAGCTTATACCAAGAAAAAGACTACCTTCCATTTTCAGTATGAGGATCAACAGCTGGAAATTAATTTCAACACCAACAAAGAACGAAACATCACCACTGGGGAATGTATACCGGTTGATCGGAGATTTCAAGGCTTGAGTAAGTATGGGTTGGCATTATTGTTAACTCTTAAAACATCTACCATATTAAAAGGAAAGAAATTTGAATGTCAAAGTTCAGATCTTGCCACTGATTTCAAACGTTTTGCTGATACTAGCCAAGATTTAGCCTAGTTTCCATAAACTGTAAGGCTTACAAAGTCATGATCTATACGAGTGGATAAAAAAGAACATATTTTCCGTTAAAAAAATGCAGGTTAAAAGCCTTTGTAATTTGTGTCCAGGTGCCTGTCAGTAGTGAATATTAGTTTGCTTCCAAATCTTTATAGAGAACCTACAGACAAAGCCAAGTTTGACTACCTTAAATCTTGTATGACGACTTGGTGGCTTACTGCTTAAATAGTGTTTAATGAGCAATAAACATTAACATATGTACACTAGAATTCGGCAGTACTCCAAAGTTAATCTGTTATCGAAAGCTGTAAGGTGTACTAGTACTCCATTGAGCTTTATTCCTGAGATAAAAAGAAAAACGTTTTTGCTCATATGTTTGTAGATGCCAAACCGAATACATGGGATATTCAACCACCTGGAAGGGATATGTACGCTGTGAAACTGAGCCCGATAGAAAATCGTGAGGAATACAACAGGGTCACGAGAAAGATAACTAAAACTGTTAAACTGAAAATCATAACAGTTGAACGTATCCAGAACCCCAAATTGTACGAGCCTTATTTGTCATACAAGACGAGAATGGAGGCCGATGGTCGCGGTGAAGAACGCTGGGTGTTCCACGGTACCTGCAAAGAGAGCTGTGAGAACATCAACGAGAGAGGACTGAACAGAGCCTATGCCGGAAAAAATGGTAAGATGTTGACAAAATAGTTGAAATAGTTCCGGGTGACAATTTATCAGGAACATTTCATGGAAGCATACGTTACATCGCTTTGTCTTGTTAGAATATGGCTTGCACTCTTGTATAATTTTCCAGTTAGTTGAACGCTGCACATTGAGATCTTTAAATACCAAATATATTTACTTAGCTCAGTCGCATGTTTTCTGCTTACGTTACGAAATGAGCTCGTGTGGTTGGAATATCGTGATTTGAAGGAGTTCTCGATGAGACCGATGTATGTCTCATGGCCTAAACAAATGGAAAAACTCAGTCATCGAATGGTTCAAAAGCATTCCCAATAAACCATCGCACTCATTCATCTGTTTTGACATAATAGAATTCTATCCCTCGATAACGGAAGAGCTACTGAGGAAAGCATTCGCGTTCGCTTCAAAATATGACCATGCATCCGACCAGGATATAAAGATCATCACACAGGCAAAGAATCCCTGCTTTTCCACAAAGGCGTAGCATGGTGCAAGAGATCAACAAATTCGCTCTCTGACATAACCATGGGAAGCTTTGACGGCGTTGAAACATGCGAACTTGTCGGCTTATACCTACTGTTACAGCTAGCACACAAATATGGTAACAAAATCGTATTGTACAGAGACGATGGTCGAATGACGTCACTGAGGACTATTGCTTCATAAATAAAAGGTTTTTCTCTCTACGACCTCACGAATGACTCTCCGATTCTTGTGGTTCTCTGGATCTCGTGGTTCTCGTGGTTCTCTGGTTCTCCCAGTTGTCTGGATCTCGTGGTTCTTGTGGTTCTCTGGTTCTCCCAGTTGTCTGGATCTCGTGGTTCTTGTGGTTCTCTGGTTCTCTTGGTTCTCGTGTTTTTTCTGGTTTTCTGGTTCTCTAGTTCTCATGGTTCTTGTGGTTCTCGTGGTTCTCCAGTTTTCTGGTTCTCGTGTTTCTCTGGTTCTTTGGTTTTCATAGTTCTCTGTTTCTCGTGGTTTTCGTGGTTCTCTGGTTCTCACGGTTCTCTGGTTCTTGTAGTTCTCAAGTTCTTGTGTTTCTCTGGTTCTCGTGGTTATCTGGTTGTCGTGGTTCCTGTATCTGATCTTCTCGCCGTTGTCATGTTCAGCGTAGATATTTTCCAAAACCATTTTCATAGATTTTAGGGGGTACTCACTTAAACGCTTGCTGACCTTAGCCATTTTTTCCAAATCTCTTATACAACCCGCTTTTGATAGAAGAACAAAACACTTTCTAGATCAACAAGCCATTGTTATTTTTCTACTTTAGCATTTCTAGTATTCAAATCATTGTCATTTTCCTGAGGAGTGTGGCTCTGCAGCTTGTCTTGTTATATATATATATTCTGTCCGGGAAAACCCACGTACACATCAACACACCACAAGATAGCTGTGTTGCCAGCATGGTTGTCGCGGTAGTGTAGTGGTAACATACCCGACCAGTAATCAGGGGATGTGGGTTAGAATCCCATTCGTGGCAACATGTCTTTTCTTTTCAACTTTTCTACACACACACACACACACACACACATATATATATATTATAA
>JANRMR010223691.1:0-16793 GCA_025434825.1 Bergia sp. 'catenularis'
GTCCAACTCCACCATGACAATCGAGGACAGAAGGAAGCGGCAGGAGCAAGCGGCTGCAGGGCGTTAAAAAGGGCGCGAAATCTACGAGCGCTGATTGGGTGACAAGCACGCAACCGTGGTAATTTGATATCTTCACACGTGAAGAGAACAATGATATCTTCACTGCGCGCGTATGGCTCTTTAGAAATAGAGAAATCCTGGTATTTTATATATATTTATGTGATAAAAAGCTATACTCAATTGAGTATAATGATAAAAATAAAACCAAGAATAAATAATGATCACTATAAATATTGCGAATGTTACAAGGATACTCTTCAGCGAAAATAAATTGTAAAAGCGAGTAAATTCATTTTTTGAATTCATTATTGTTTCTGGAACTCTAACCTCAATTTAAAACTTTTGTTTATAGGCACTAGGACGTATTATTAAAGTTGTCTATATGCAAATAGGCACGCGAAGCGACTTAAAGGGGATCTTTCACGGCTAAATCACTGGATTTCTTCTTTTCCATAAGTTACGTTTTCTACGGTATTTATCCAAAGAGTTTTAAAAGAAAACATATTAATTCAATAAAATACAGTGATCAATCACTTTTGCCAAGGTTACATGCATTTTAAACTGACGCATTACTTTGTGTTCGGGCCCGGAACAAACATATCGACAATAACAATCCAACTTAGTCGCCGCCTAAAACAGGCCATTCGTACCATTTGCCTCTTGAAAAACTTAATTAGATTGGTTTCTGAACAGTGTTTGTTTACAGATATTTTAGCCTGAAACAGTTTTCTTGTTAGTAAACCTTGGGCATGCGCAAAGCCGTGAAAGAGCCTTTTTAATCGAGGAAAAGTTCAGTTATTCACAGATCCAAATAATACTTGTTCAAAAAGGGTTGGCTAAAGTAAATAGAAAATTTCATCCAGGTGATCGGACATTCATCACGCGCTTGGAGTTAGCCAATCAGCGTGCGCTTTCAGGTCATATGAAGTCATCCAGAACTGAAGTAATGTTCAAACGACGATGAATCCGTGCCCTTAACAATTCACTTTCTGTTCTTTCTGTCTCTAGATATTCTTCACTCACCGCGTAATTGTTTGTGCTAGTACATTCGTGGTCAGCAGTATCTCCCCAGCTCAATAAATCATCTAGAATTGAAGGACATCTGCTTTCGGAAGGGCGGTCTGAGTCACGTGGTACTGTCTGGGAATGGATATCATCACTTAACAAAGCCTTTGACTCGTAAAACGTTTTATCAGTATCCGCTGAACCCTCTCGCGTGACAGCAAAACTTTTTTGCGTGACAGTCAAACCCTCTCGTGTGACAGCAAAACTTTTTTGCGTGACAGTTGAACCTACTCTCGAGACGGCAAAACCCTCTTGCTTGACAGTTAAACCGTCTCGCGTGACATCTAAATTCTCTCGCGTGACGACTTTTGCTTCGAGATCTTCCCCCTCTTGAATGACGTTCGAAGCACAAGCAGAAGTAGAAGTCACACTCTTAACAGGAGCTTTGCTCACAGTAGCGACGATTTTTTCACCTTTAACTGCTTTAAATTTCACATCTGATTTTGCAGCTGCTTTGCAGTCTTGAAGCTTAAACTTTTTACATTTCTTATGTTTCCCCTCGTTTTGCATTTTTTCTTTTTGTTGGCTGCGTTTTCTGCGAGGTTTGCCATGTTGTTCGCCTTCAATTTTACCTTCAGTTTCACCTTTGGTCACATAACTCGTGCTTTGCTCGTTGTCGATGTCAGTTCCGAAAGCTTTGTTAAAACTGGGTAAGTTCTCAAGCTGTGGATTTTTCTCGATATAATACCGTTTTAACATGTTCCGTCTCTCCTCGACATCACTCCGTAGAACGGCCTCGGCGAGATCGACTTCCGATGAAAATCCGAGCACACGACGCATCTCACGAAAGTGTTGTCGCCTTATTCCACGTGGGACGCTACCAATGAACACGGCATTATCGTTGAGTTTTTCCGATTTTGTCACATTACTTGTTTCATTGGTTTTCCTGTAAATTCCAGAGAGACATCGTTGGGACTGGTTTTCAATGATGAAATAAAAGCAAAACATTAAGCGCCTTCCCTTCTAGCGTTATACTTATGTTGTTTGTGTCCTCACTGATATTTGCGAAATAAACAAACGCGACTTAAATAAACGGGCAACAGATACTCAGGTTTTCGCTTCAGTTGAATCGTGTTTGCAATGTTTTCGCCGACCAAGCCAGCTTGTAGTTGTTTGCAAGATAACGCCAGCTGCTGAAACAGGTTTTGGATGCAAACGTTTATGACAAGACAGAAGATAATCTACACTTTGTGTTTGTTTGGGACGTTACCATGGAAAAAAGAAAAGAAAGCAATAAATAGTAATAATAATAATAATAATAATAAATAATAATAATAATAAATAAATAAATAAATAGATAAATAGATTATTCTATATTATAGAATGACAGAACAAGAGGCACAGGGGGAAGAAAGATACACATCTAGTCATCGTAAACTAAATACATTTTTGTAACTAATATCGTTGATGGATAAAACAGCCTTCGGCCGCCGTACCTTTCAGAGGCGCCACGTTTCCTAACAGCTTCGTGCGCTTCTGCATTTCTCTTGCTTTTCTTTTTTGACTCCTCATCGTGTTGAGCAGCACTATTACCAACATCATCACTTTCGTCACTTTCCTGTCACAAGAAAAACAAATAGAAGGCAATCCATTTCTGTTCTTGAATAAGTTTACGGAAGGAGAATAATTATATAAGTAAGCTAAATTATTAGGTCGTTTACCTTAAACTTTGAGCTTTACGGCGGATTCTTCATTCTAAAGTATTTACTTCAAATATCAGGCTAAACCAAGGGAACACGGCAACACTTGTTTGTCGTTTGTTATCGCTCGATCGATCAGTGGTTATTCGCCGAACAGAAATACGGCGGGCGCAAGGGCAGAAGGCAGTTGTCCGCTAGGAACCTATTGAGAGCAAAACAAAATGGCGATCGATCGAGCGTCAAACAGTAAGTGTTGCCGAGTTCCCTTGGCTAAACATAAGCAATGCCAGTCTGGCCCAAACTCGTTCCATTTTTCTGTGGTTCTCTGGCACAATTATCTGCTTCTTTCGCATCCAAATTCAGTTTAGCATTTCTGAGCATTTCTGTTACGGTAGTCGTTACCTGTAAGGCCATGAAGCAGTTAGCAGGCTGCTGTGAGCCCAGATTGAGATCGAACACTTCCTTCATAGCACGTGAGGACATGCAGTTCTCGGCCTCACTGGGGCCGACGATGGACTTGTTGGCGTGGACATAGCTCACTCCACATTCTCCTGGGGTTGGAAGGGTATTTATTGTAATAACATTAATGGTAGTGGAAAGAAGTCACGACTACTACGGCCATAGATACAGCCACAGCCACAGCCACAGCCACAACCACAACCACAGTCACAGTCACCACAGCCACAGTCACAGCCACAGTCACAGCCACAGTCACAGCCACAGCCACAGTCACAGTCACAGTCACAATCACAGCCACAATCACAGTCATAGCTAACGTTAGCTATAGCCATTCAGTCACTATTACAACCACGATGACAGCAGCATTCATAGATAAAAAGGATCTCTGCATGCCTTTCCGACTGTCTGTCTGTCGGTCAGTTTGCTTGCATATTGAGACTGTGCTTTTAGTTTGTCTGTCAACGACACAGTGAGTCTTCTGCCCAGCAGACGACTAGCCAGTGTATGTTTGTTTGTCTGTCTGTCTGTCTGCGGTCTGATCCAAATATCTGTAGTTAGAGTCGCTCCTTCTCCCCACCCCTGACCTGTGAATCACGGTACAGTAACACGTGTCTTTCTAAACTTGTCTTTGTCTCTTATTCTTCCAATCATCTCTGTTTTTGTCCACTTTTTTACAACGGCAGAATTCAAACCAGATACTTACTAAATACATCATCTACAGTCACTGACTTGTTGCGCTTCGGGGGGCTGTCTTTATCAACATTTTTCTTCTTGGTATCTATTTGACTGAATGGACAGTTGAGACAATCTTAGGCATTTGGCATATCGCAGGAATTTTGGTAACTCTGAAAAACGTGGACAAGAAAAACTGACAGAAGAGTCCAGAACAGTAGTGAAGCTCTAACAAGCTCAACAACAAGTCCACTGTCTCTTTTTGAAAGAGAGTCTCGATATAAAATACGAACGGGATATAAGAACTGAGGAAGATGGGAAAATAGGAAGGAGAATGAATAATGGCAGATGAGAAAACGTATGATCAGAAATTTGTCCGCCAAATGTAATGCTAGTTATACAAAAAAGAAACTGCAAGAAAAGCAAAAAAGGGAACAGGAGAAGGTTAAGCTTTTCACACCCAAATGATGTATTGGAAAAATCTTACTCTAAAATCTACTGCCTATTGCGCTTTTATCTGTTTAAAAACATTCCGCGTTCACCACGCTTAACAAGATCTAGTTTAAAAAGAAATTTAAAAACCGTTTAATCTTCTTCTTACAGTATTAATGTAAAATGAATTGATTGTGAGAATGAAGCAATAATGGACCATTTAAGATGAAGTTAAATATTCTCCCAAACTTTTTAAAGGGAATCTTTCGAAACAGTTGATAAGCTACCAATATGAAATTATAGCGGTCGGATTTTTGCTTAATTGCACTAACTTTTGAGTGAAACTTTGCGCGAGTTCTTTTGTTTTCACTATTTTAAAAATTCTTGTGATGACTGTTTAGTACCACTGGGAGTAAAAAGTGTGTTTGTGTGTGTGTGTGTGGGTGGGTGGGGGGGATGAGGAGATGGAGCTGGGAGGTCATTCAAGGAAAAACGGTACTATTTCACGTATTCGCACAGAAGCCTGGCCCTTACCATTTGTTTTTAGTCTCTGAGTGGTTCAATGTTTTCATGCAACTTTGTCGTTGTTTGGACACATAATGGTCGCTTAATGATTCTGAAGAAACTTTCCTTTTACTCTTCATGATAATAGCTCTATTGTAAACTTCGCTATCTTCCCCGCTGTCCACGTTATCTCCACGTGAAGCTGTAGAGTTTGTAAATATTTTTCGAGTGTGGTAGTTCTTACGAGTCTTTCCACGCTTAGATACGTTAAACGTTTTCACATTTCGGTTCGCTTCTTGCTCTTGTGACATATTTTTACATTTAATTCTCGTGTAAGGTTCACCACTACCAATCCTTTCCAAGCCACAGTTCGATTCATCTTCTGAACTTGAGGTAAAAAACTCCTGAAAAGTTACTTTGTTTCGTTTCTTAGAGACGACACAACCTTTCGGTTGCAATTTCTCTCTTGTGTGTTTATCTTCTTTTTCGCTCGAACTCATAATTTCATCAAGAATACTTCTATGCGCCAAAGTTTTTGGATTATCTTCATTCCACCGTCCTTGATCACCAAATGTGTTTCGTTCTACCGCCTCGAGCTCATTTAAGGAGTCAAAGCCATGTCTGGCCTCGTCTTCATGATCCGACTCCGAGGCACTAGATGAAGCAGGGCTCTCATCCCCATCCGAATAATGTTCCTCCTCTGACATATCTGAGGCGCTTGACAAACTGGGGTCCAGATATGCATGTTGGTGATGCTCTTTATAGGAACGTGAAGTGCTTGGCCCAGGCTCTTGTGACGCGCTTGTGTCCCCCACATACTGTGACGCAATATCATCGAGGTCGTAGGGGTCATCACATGGCTCTGTTTTTTCTAGTTCCTCCTTCAAGTATAAATACAAATACAAAGACAACATCGAACGGTAAGTATCCTATAAAATAAGATAAAAGATAAATATATGCGGCCTCATGACAAGATATTGAAGTCAATGAACTTTTATAGATTTGTATAAAAACTTAAATTCACTTTATAATTCAACAATAATTTTCATAGTGAAAACGCGCGATGCTATTGGTCAGAATCGATCACGTGATGCACTCGGGCAGGACCAATATTTCCAGCCACTTGCAAGCAGTTAAGAAATGTTTTGCTTTTGGTTGTTTCTGCTGTATAAAAGTAAAAAATTCAGCTTCTAGGTTCGGAACAGCGACAAAGGAAAAGAAGGCAGATCTAGTTAATAATTCAATACCACAAAACAGAAAGAACTCAACAAATTTGCCATTTTGCTTCATTGCGGTAAATTTATCGTGTACGCTTCGCCGTTCCAATTGAGAAAATTATTGATGCATCATAAAATAAATAAAATTCCTCTGCGTTATTTTCGTATCGAGCTATACAGTCCTTTGTCAGAATAGGCTCTGCCTCGGGTAAATGTTCACTTTTCGGTCACTTTTTCGGCTTCGGGACTGTATAGCTGGATACAAAAATCGTGGAGGGGCTTTATTCACTAAATATTTCACTGATTTTTTCACCTCGTTCCCAGTCTCCCCCTCTTGCTGCTCAATGCACACGGACGGTACTACGTCATATTTTGCCGTTCGAAAGCCAGCCTCAATCTTCTCCGCCCTCTTTACGATATCATGGGCCAGACTGGCTCCCTCGGACCGCAGCGAGAAGAGATTCTCGATGCCGAACAGTTCTCCCTTTTGCTCTTTGTCGTCTTGTACCCCCATAAAATAACGCCGCTCATTTGTGCCGCCAACGGCAATGTTGGACAATTGCTGGAGGAATTAGGTGAAATCAATACAGCAACAAGAAGTTGAAAGACGGACAGACAAACAGACAGCTAGGGACGCATACAAACTTAAATCTACACACTGACAAACATTATTTCCACGAAATGTGCTACGGGAACAGGGATGAGATACCGTAATGAGCAACGAAAACTAAGGTGACTGATGGAAACTTTAAGGCAAACAGTTGTGGCTGCACTGGAAATAAGAACGGACACGCAGTCAGATACAAATACACACGCAGAGTTCAGACCAGAGAGTTGAAAACTCATTTAGTTACAGTCAGCGGGAGTGGCGTTAGGACCGTGCTCAGAAGATCTTTTATGTAGTTTTCAAGATTGTGGTAAAGTTTCGGGCAAATCTTAGAGACTTGTTTGATTATGCTGAAGACTTCGACAGTCGACGGGCCACTCTTGTTCCAGTTTAATTTATTTCCTTCCAAACGCTGGGACCAAAAGCCCATGAAAGACAAAGAAGCCGTAACATAATTTTCTTTCCCAGTATCGAAATGACGGGTTCAAAGGGGATTTAAGAGCCAGTTAGAGGATTTCCATCTTCTTCACCTGGGGGTGATATTAGGCGTTTAATAGTATTAATTTAAGTTTTTAAACTTGCCGTCTTCAATTTTGAAATCTGAAACGAACCTCTTCTGATTACGGTTCCCACGTCACTTCCGTTGAATATGAGAACGGGGTTCGTCTCCCATATCCTGAAGTAAAGACGTAGTTTTGAGTTTTCTATCTTTCTGTTGAGGGTGTCAATCTAAAAATCTTGCTCTGTTCTAAAGCAGCCATGGGCTGGTCATTTTTTTTCTCCTTTTCCTATTCGGAATTAAGACTCTTCCCTTTAGTTTTGGCCGGATGCAGAAGATATAAGAATATCTTTGGTGTTCCCCTTCTTGCCACTTACGAACAAAACGAAATTGTTGATGCACCGAACTGTTCTCCCGCCTTTTGGTATTTTGGCGCGCGCGCTACATTTTGGGTTTTCGATCAAGAAGTATCTGTCCTTAGGCTTCGGTCAGAGCGGGAAAAATACGGAACGAGTTGTCGATATCGTTTTAAAAAGGGACTGAAGTTATTATTTTGTATTCATATTTTTTTACGACAGTTCAAAATTTATGCCACAATCATGGACTGCTGGAACAATTAGCTTCCTCCGCTCCCTATTTCAGTGTTGAAGTTGTTTAGTATTAGAAACGCTTCCACATTGAATTTGGGGGAGAGGTGGCTTGTTCCAACCTCTTTTGCCTCTGATTGTAGGTCGAAAAACACATTCGTACTTTTTTTTATCTATAATCTCATTTGTGCGTTAATGGGCATCCTGAATACAGAGTATATCCACTCACCTGTTTGTAGACCTGCCTCAGGTAGATCATTTCTTCAATTGTTCCAGTTGACACCAGACGGTAAACCAACACATCTCTTCGCTGACCGATACGGAACGCACTGAAATGGAACAAACACAGAGGGCAAGTTAGTGCTTAAAGTTTGTTTCTTTTAATTGTATTTGAAGGACTCCTTACAATATCATGGTCATAAATAAACAGAGGATCGATCAAAATAATCTTGGTGATCCTGAGAAGTAAAGAAAAACCGGAATCTTTTTCTTTGCCAAGCTAAGAGAAAAATGACTGATTCCTCGTGAAAACGAAGATTAGTAACGTTTGAAAAACAAACAAAGAATCGTTGTCCTTTTAAGTTTACTGAAACAAATCTAGCCCCAAGACTTAATTCAGGATGGAACTAACACGGTGAGGCTTTCCTTTGGTAAAGGGAAGGCGCGAATGCTATCCTAGATTCGCTTGCGTTTTTATCAAAGTACTTGTTAACGAGACAAAGTTGAGACAAATGTTTAGTGATATTTGAAAACACTCCCTATAGTTGGGTATCTTCAGGGAAAAAATTCAGAACAGTATGATTTTGTTTATAAACAAATTAAAGTTTGGTTATCGCTGAAACTGATAGCAGAAATATCAATTGATCCTTACAACCATATTAGTGACATTTAGCGTTTATGGCAAACGGCAGACGTGATCACGTGACCATGGTTTCTCCTCATTTGCCGTTTATCGTTTGCTTTTTCTGAGTGAAGGTAAGTAGTTCCGTGTTAGCAATAAACACGAGAAGTTTTTGCACTATTCCCGTATACTGATTTAGTTTTAGGAAATGTATACGGGAATCTGACGTTTGCCGTAAGCGCGATGTTTAATCTCCCGATTGATTCATACCGATCCTGAGCCTGCAAATCCCTGGACGGGTTCCAACTGGGGTCAAATATCACCACTACGTTGGCACCTGTAAAGTTCAGCCCTAAACAGCCTGCGGCCGTGGACACGAGACACAGACAGATTTGAGGGTCTCTGTTGAAGTCACGTACGATCTGGGTTCGCTGGCTCATTCTGGTTGTCCCGTCCAAGCGATTGTACACCAGGCCTCGTCCAGTGGCGTACAGCTCCAGGATGTTAAGTAGCTAAAGAAACACAAATAAACCACTCCCAATTAAATTATGTATAAAAAATCTTATCACATAAATATAGTAAAAGTTCAACACACGGTGGTAAAATTAATAAGAACGGATAAGAGTAGGTAAAATCATACTTTAAAACTCGAAAATCGTAACTGCAGTTTCACGCTCTGTGGCGATCTTCAGACTCCTATTCACATAAATATATATATATAATACCAGGATTTCTCTATTTCTAAAAAGTCTGTAATATCCTCTATAGATGACATGCAGTGAATGGTAGTAGAATTGCCTTCTGAAGAGTTCTGTGCACAGCCGAGTGATGCTTTCAGTTGAAGTTTAAAGTGGCAGTTTCACGGTTGTTTCCTGATACAAAACCGCCACTTTCCAAAAGTAGTTCATTTTATTTTTACTGAAAGAATTTTGATGAGGACAATTTAACTTGACAAAAAAATCCTATTACGAAACAGAACTGTCGAGGATTATTGCATTAGGCGTTAATTACGTTAGTCAATAATGTATCCTACGGGCCAACACTAAATTCGCTTTAGCAATCAGAACTGCAATCCGCTTCAATCGTCCTCAAAATTCGCTTTAGCAATCATAACTGTAATCCGTTTCAATCGTCCTTAAAATTCGCTCTAGCAATCATAACTGTAATCCGCTTCAATCGTCCTCAAAATTCGCTTTAGCAATAATAACTGTAATCCGCTTCAATCGTCCTCAAAATTTAGCCATCCGTACCATAATTTCAAAGTTTGAGGCAGAATCGTGCTTGAACTATCTGTAGCAACCGTTCTTTTGGTATTTTTAACGTGTTTTACCGAGCAATGGAGAGATTGCGCATTCATACCGTGAAACAGCTCCTTCATCATTGGTGAAAACTGATGACTTAAAAAAGTTTCACAACTACTGTTGATGGGACTTATCCAACATTATACCATTATATTAAATATCCGTATTATTACGTTAAATAAACAAGAGGCGGGTGTGTAGAATGCAAGTTTAATTAATTCGAGAAGCTTAGCTAATCAAGAATTCCATTACAAAATGGCGGGCCAGAGAAACACCCGGAAGGAGCATGAAAGCGCGGCTTTTACTCAGATTCTGCACAGATTATGAATACACAACACTAAACAAGTGCAACAGATCTGTCGTCGCAATGAGTACAACACGACGATTTCTTCCACTATTTTCAACACACCTCAGTCGAATAGGAGAATACGAGCACTTTGGATTGCGCTTTCTCGAAGATCCTCATCAGTCTGTCCAACACCTTCATCTTGCCACTGTAGCTCGGGTCTGAGAGAACCTCAAGTGAGCCACACCTCGCAGCCTCAGCAAACTCGGGGTACCGCTGAAACACCTTGTCACAAATCGCCTTGGCCTGCAGAGGAAAAAACCCATCTGATGTTAATTCTTAAGTACAGGGCTGGGTTCCCCAAAACATCTATTATCGAAAATTACTCCACGTTTAGTTTTTGTGCAGGATTCAAACTAATGCAGGTGATAGACAATATCTTTAATTTAGGCGAACTTATTTCGAAAGGAATGCTCACAAGTGTATGACACAAAAATATAGTTTTATCATCAAGAAAGGTTGATAAACGGAAGTCTAAGCTGGCGTCAAGATTTAGAACTCACTGCTGGAGGGGCCTTCATGGCTGAATCAATAGATTTTCTCTTATTCAGAGGTTAATTTTTATTTTATTTATACAAAGGATTTTACAAAACCGCAAAACCCTTTGATCAATGACTTCTACCAAAGTTCATTCATTTGAAAGCAATGTATTACTTTGTATTCCACCTGGAACAAGTTTAGATGATCCACAAACGGACTAATAATAACTACAAACCAATTCACAATCAACGCCTACAACAGACCATGCGTATCATTTGCCTCTTGAACGCTTAAGACTAATATTCAAACAGTGTCTGCTTATAGTCAGAAGATATATTAGCTTTAAACTTAAATTAGTAAATATACTCACTGTTAACTTAATCAGCGAGATTTGGTTACAAATTATGAGTGCGCATGCTCTTACCCGTCTCCGCTGATCATCCGTTTGTTTGATCTGTGGCATCAGCAGTGCGCTGTGATTGGCCACCTTAAGTAGCAGGTTCAGATATCTCAGCAACAATGGCTTTAGTTCTTCTCCTTCGGCGTTTACCTGCACAGAAAAAGAACAACACACGTTGAACATTGACAAGGGAGAACTAAACTTCACAGAGGAGTTAGTAAAATCTAGTCTCGTAGTACCGAGATAAGTCATTCCGGAACTGAACAACTAGAGGTTAACAAAGGTAAGTAAAATGCTGAGGAGATTTTACCTCTGACAGGATAGGATATAGATTCCACTTAGTCCAAATATGTACATTGCAGTTAGACATCATTTAACTGTGGTTTCATTAATTGCAGTACTCTGTTGCTTGCTTAATTACAGTACAGCAATAGTTCAGTTTCGTATTTCCAGTTGCCGCTGATTACAGGGACAACAGATTCATTTGTACAGTGTTAGCCTCAACTTGGTGTTGAATCTACATAAATACCGGCGAGAGCCGAAACTCCAACAATACATACATATTAGAGTGTAAATAGAGTGTGAATAGCTCATATCTAGATTGGTATGAGACTGGACTGGAGAACTTTAGAACTGCAAAGACATATTAATGACCTTACTTTTTTCTATAAAATGCACCATAATCTAATTGGTATTAGTTTCCCTACTGAAGTAGAAATGTATTACAGGTCCAGTCGAATCCACAACAAGTTCAATTATAAGCAGATTAGCCCATCACTAAATGTTTACAAGAATTCATTCTTTGTCAGAACAATCCCTTCATGGAATGCTCTTCCAACTTACATTGTGACTGCACCATCAGTGGACTCATTCAAATCACAGGCTTTTGCATTTTGTAATAAAGTTAATTAAGCTATTATATATATATATTTATTTATGTATTGTTATTAATCACATTAGTGTAAACACTCACTTGTAAGTTGCTGTAACCACTGCCCAGTGCTAGGATTAGCCTATGCTAACTATGCACTTAATAAACTGAAACTGAAACTGAAAATGCAAAACCCAGAGAGCCGACGTTATACTTGGCGCTTACTGCGTAACGGAATACTAAACAAGCTCGGCTTGACTGTTTTCTCATATCCACAGATGTAACAAATCTTGTCGATTCAATAGAAACGCGATCCGGTTACCGAACCTATCATTCTTTCATAATAATATATTTGGCTTTATCTTAACAACAGCGTGGGAACGGCTATTGGAAATTCAACAACTCGCTTTTATACGAATCAGAATATGTGAAACGAGTCAAAGAATGTATTAAAAAGAGACCGTCGAGGATTCAAAAATACGATTTTGGAGACTTCAATAACCCAGAGTCGATAAAGTTTTCAATTAATGACCAACTTTTTTTTGAAACCTCATATAAAGATACAAATTAGAGGAACCATATTATATATACCATGTATACGGCAAGCAAAGCACGTTTCCAAATGTTTGGGCTTGGACCTGGTCATCTATGCAGAGGCACGTTTCGCTTCAGCCGATTTCCTGCCAAGAAAAACTGAATATTGTCATAAAAAAAGAATTAGTAAACCTCACCCAGAACAGAGCCTAAATGATTTTTCTCTTGATCAACAGACTTTAATCCATACTCTGAGCGGGTGATGGCCACCGCACCTATCAGCGAGCTTTGGGGGATCTGATACAGTACCATTTGGCGCTGCAAAAAAAAACTTTGTTTGTGGACCACATTAAAGGCGCTCTGGTCATTTAGAGACATTACTCCACTATTTCTCCCGGTTTTCCGTCTGCTGTGGTAAAATGCCAAGGTTAAAACGAACGAAAAGCGACCCTCACATAAACAAAATTCACAAGACTGGTGCGAAGAAATACCTTCAGCTAGTGGGACGAGTGGTGTTGTTGCTCTACTCTTTAACAGTGAATCTTTACCACTTCATATTGGACAGTTTTGACAACGTGATAGAAATCTTAGAGCTCACCATACAAGTAATATCTTATCTGACAAGGATCATATCTTCCATCCTGAAACTGGCCTGCATTATACTAAGGTTTGTCAGTGGGACTTTAAGGTTGTTAAAGGCAAAAGGTATTTTTGTCACTGGGCTTGTTGTCGTGACAACTGTGTGTTATATGTCTCGAGAGCCAGTTATTTTGAAGATATTTGGGATAGTCGCTGTAGATTTGTTACTGTTGATAAAGTTGATGTGGCTTGCAACGGGTGTTGGAATTTTACTGAACTTTGTGTTTTACCCCAGAAGGAAACTGGAAGTGTCGGACGAAGAATATTAATCGTAGGAGCTTCTCGTGCACCACTGAGCCACCTGCCATGTTCTTACTGTCTGTATTATAATCTTATAAAGTGAAAGAACGTGAAGAACAAAGGATAATAGATGAAATCCCGTGCAAGACTAAAGCCTGGTTCACAATTGTGAAATAAGCACAAGCACAAGAACAAGCATAAGAAAAAATTTGTCCAAACACGTGAAATAAGCACGAGAAAAATGAGTATACGCACGCACAAAAATTATGCCTGTCAGCGGTGACGACAACAGGTTGAATTGAAAAAATGGTGCTTGTGCTTATGCTTGTTTCACGGGTGTTCACTTTGGAGAAACAAGCAAGATAAGCAGAAGCACAAGAAAAAGGAAAATGTTTGTTTTTCTTGTGCTTGTGCTTGTGATTGTGATTGTTCTTTTGCTTATTCTTATTTTACTAAGTGTGAACCAGGCTTTAGATATGGTAACTGCGTCCTCCAGAAAGCAAGCTGAAATATGCACAGTCACTTTAGATTTGTGATCGAAGATGTATATCCCTGCCACCAGCTCGATGTCCCGCCGACATCAAGATGAACTTCAGTACATTAGACAAAGTTCATCAATTCAAAGAAACTAGATTGATTAACATAACCACCCCCACACAAAGAAAAAAATAAGTTATCAAACAAGTCACCGTACCCATTTTCTTGACTGATACTTTCACCTTTTCTTAAATTTCTGATGGTTGTTTCTTTCGTCTTAACACATATCCTTTTTTTTTTTGGAAACTGAACTAGTTTTAGTTTGCTCTGACGGAACAGTTCTGTAACGCTCGAAAACATCAGCCTTCAACGAAAAAATTGGCATACTATATCAACCAGAGTTGATCAAACAGCATATTTATTTTTTATTTAGTTTCATTCCTTTTATAGCTCAAATTGTAGTACTTCTAAATTAAACATAGATTAAATGTTACTAGTGTCAGACTGTAAAACTGTAAATCAGTGCATACCGAGACTCCCCCCCCCCTTGAAATACCGCGCATCAAAAAGAGATTTCTCTTACACTGATTCAGGGTTACAAATGGCTTTACTAAGGTTACTACAAAAATGCCTTTTGTTTTGTTCAAAAATCCTTTTTGGCTTCGTTATGGGCATTTCAAATTTTGGCGTGACATATATATGCAATCACGTGCCCTCGAAAGTCTAGAAAAAGCAACATTTTAGAGACTGCGCTCGCTCCACGAGTCCCGTTTTTATTTGATTGTGTTGATAAATCATTGTAGTTTCTTCAGATATATAGCTTTAATAAAATATTTTTACCGTTTGACCGAAAACAATGGGACTATGTACCCCAGTCTAAGGACTGATCGTGCGATCATAACAAGTCAACTTTATGTGCTTACTTAAATTACAAACTTCTGTGAATCTAAAACATCAAAAACATTTATACACAGACCATTTATGAAGGATTAACAGCTGCTGACACTCGTGTGATTTTCATAAATACAGAACAATCGATCGAAGAGATTTATTCTGAAAGTCGACTAACCTATCTTCCAGTACAGTTTCAGTCCTTCTGCAGACAAGCTCATCTCCTTTAGAACACCAAAGATTGCAGCCAAGTTTCATTTTGAAGAGTTGTTTAACGCTATCTTGACAACGATCGAGAAGGGCCCTGAAGGGGGGTACCAATCCCATTTCCCAGCCCAATTTTTTTCCTGATCTCAATTTCCACTCTTCAAATTTCATTCCCATTAGCAGAATTCAGAAAAATCCCAATGTTAGACATACCATTATCCGCGCTTTTCTTTTCGCATCCGCAAATTACCCAACAACGACCAAAAAATTCACGAGGATTTGCGAAGATGTTCTGGAAAGGATGGGGTTCTTTTGGGCTACACTGAAAACGGTTTAAAACAGGGAAGTTCTAGCGCATATTTTGGGTAACATGTTCCTGTTCGTTTTTAGGAGACTTTGCCGGTAAAATGTTACTGACATCCTCATTCCCTTCCATTGTGTTATCTTGTCTTATATTTCGTTGTCTGACGGATTTACCGTGCATTTTATCCCACGCCCTCACTTGAGCTTGCTCGTTTTTCGATATCTACTGTGAGATTGGCTTTGGAATTTTGATGCGAAGTAAGGAAACTGCGTGTGATGTTGGCAGTTTGCAACATTAGTGCGACTCTTTCACGAGGACTCTGCTCCCGCCACGTAGTTTGTATCGTGTAAGCACGCATACTCTGTAGAGTTTTGGCTTTTATTTCACCGCTATACACGAATATCGTTGACCGCAAATCGAGGCCATTCGAGTGAAAAATAAAACTGAACATGCTTACAATCGGTATCGTGACCATGTAGCTTTTAACAGTTTTCTGACGTTTCTCAAACTCAGGAAATTAATAGTGTCTTGACTAGTCATGCTTACAAAACATTTTATCCCATTGCCACTTTGGTTTTTTTCCTATTCCCAGTGGTCAAATCCCATTCCCAATTATCTAAATCCCATTTTCCCAGGGAAAAAAACAGGCCAATCCCATTTTCAGGACCCTCTTCAGATGGTTTTCTTGCCGCTACTGCGCCTCATCCTCTCCCAACACTTCTCTCGTGTACTTATAAATCCGCGCGTGCTTCACTATAACTCAGCAAAGCGCGAACTCGTTTTCTGTTTCTATATCCTAAAAGTTATCTGCAGACAATTGTAATTTAAATTGATTGACCTTCTTTTCAAAAAGCTAACTTTTTTTCTTAACTGAAAACGTATTTTAGTACAGGTTTTTTCGTTATTAACTAAAGGCAATTTTCTGACGTCATGAAAAATCCAATATGGCAACCATGGATTCAAGATGGCGACATTTCATACCTCTCTGTCGAAGAAACCATTTATTAAAGGTACTATGTGAACTTAAATTTATCATTTTGACTCTACCTATAATTTACTAAGGCATACTTTTATTTGTTAAACTTGTGTTTAATGACTAACGTGTGACAACTTACAATATTTCCTTGGATTGTTTTTCCTAATTTAATATTTTCAAAGTCGTTTCTGTCAAGTTGTAGCTTGTACATATTTAACGTCATTTCAACAGTTCTTTACTAACTTTGATTCTGGTTTTAATCAGAAAAAAAGATTATTTTCAGACGTCATAAAGACTCAAAATGACAGAGGAAGTCCACATAGCGATTTACAGACGTCATGTAAATTCATAATTAACTCTTAACTATAACTACCATTCCAACGATATTAACTTTGTTCCTTCGCACAGCAATCTGAATGGTTTACATAGCGCTAATTACTACGCTAATTACTCTGTCAAAATGACAGAGAGGAAGTCCACATAGCGATTTACAGACGTCATGTAAATTCATAATTAACTCTTAACTATAACTACCATTCCAACG
>JANRMR010223691.1:16893-27723 GCA_025434825.1 Bergia sp. 'catenularis'
ATATTAACTTTGTTCCTTCGCACAGCAATCTGAATGGTTTACATAGCGCTAATTACTACGGTAGCTATAAGCCAAGGGCACTTTTGTAATTTGTACATGTCAGCTTATTTTCCTAAACGCTAAGTTAACGTTCCGGCTATGCGCCAACACGTGTTCATGTTCATGTTCATGTTCATATGGAAGACCATAATGTTATGGCTCTATTTCAAGAATCGCGTACCATATGTGCTGCTCAATGCCTTAATCAGATCCGGGAATAGAAGTTTGAACGGCCGCTACTTCACAATGCGCGTTAAATGTTCCACATTGGTAGGAACCATCTTTGTATGGCTTGAGGCAAATGAAGCAAAACCGCTGACCACAGGGACACACCATGTGTTTGCAATATTTTTCGTGCTCAATCAGTAGTCCACAAGAAACGCAGGCTCTGCGAGAAGGACACTTTTCCACCCCAACAACCGTTTTACGAGGACAATTGCGTAGAATTGCTAAACGATGATCCTCACCACAACACTCGGCGTTTCCTGAAAGTTCAAATTTTATGTCATCATGAATTTCAAACGTTTATTGCTGAGGTCTTGAGCTTCTCTTCTATGTGTATATGTGTGTACATATGTATGTGTGTAAGCGCGCGTATGTGCACATGCGTGTGCATGTGTATATTTCAGTTTAAGTCTCAGAACATAAAAATGTTATTGATAATCTCAGTCCGGTTGTTCAAAAGTGGGTTAGCGCTAATTTTAGCCTCATTTGGGTTGATATTTCCTGTTTAGTAGTCAGGTTTTCTTGGAGTACTGCAATGATACTTTATAAAGACGGAGTTATCTATTTCTAGATAAAATTTAATTTAAAATTTCGGCTAACCCTGAGTTAAATTTAACCCACTTCGAACAACCGGATCGAGGACAGTTTAGATGTTGTATTACTTACCACATATGTCCACTCCACCTGTTTTCCACTCGTGCAGACAATGCCAGCAAAAGTCATAACTACTTCCAACTTCATTAGTGCACAACGGACAAACAACTCGCTTGTCCTTCTTATTTGCTCTCATGCAGAGTGACTTGCACCTCGGGCAAGCCTGGATCCCCTGAGCTTTTTTCAAATAATTTTCGGTAATCTTTTTCTCGAATTCATCTCTTTCTTCTTTGGTGAGAACAGCAAGGCGGCGTATGTCTATATATGACCACTCCTTTCTGCAATTTGTATTTGAAGCTGGGTCCACGTAAGGACAAATAAATCGAAATTTTCCACTGGATAAAAGGCTTCGACAGTAAGCGGTCAATGAATCAGGGCCTATAAAATTTAATGGAGAAGGTAAAACTCAGTTATTTTACTTAAAAAGGATACGTCCTTAGCACTTATTCATTATAATAAAGGTTGTTGTGAATTGTAATTATTTAATTGGGTGTGGTTGGGTTTTGTTTGCTTTGCTTTGTTTTGTTTTAATTCAATCTGATTTGATTTGATTTAATTTAATTAGTTTATTTATTTATTTATTTATTTATTTATTATACAACTACACAGATAGAAAGAATTAGGATAAAATAAATCATTTAGTTGAGCTTAGCCTAACTTGGCAATTTGGTTTCTCTATTTTTGTTTATTTCACTTCACCTAACCTCATTTCACTTCACATCAGCTCACCTCAGGTAACTTCACCTTGCATCGCCTCACATCACTTCACCTCACCTCACCTCACCTTGATTCAGATCACCTCACCTCACCTAACTTCACCTCACCTCACCTCACTTCATCTCACCTCACCTCACCTAACTTCACTTCACCTCACTTCACCTGACCTGACCTGACTTGACTTGACTTGACTAGATTTTACTTCACTTCACTTCACTTCACTTCACTTCACCTCACTTCACGTCACGTCACGTCACGACACTGCATTACATTGCACTGTACTCAGTCACTTTACTTAAACTCACTTCACTTCACGTTATTTTACTTTACTTCACTTACTAAAAGTTATCAAAATTAAAGAAACAAACTAAACTGTTACAAATACAGACGTTGTTAGCAACAGCATCTTGGTGTGAATTTCTGATTAACGTATTAATGGAAACTTAATATGATCTCATCTTAACTGCAACTAGTCACGAGGGTCAATCTAACAAATCGGCGTGAAAGCTCAGTAATTTTGAATCAAAATATACCAATTTCATAATATGCCCCAGTGGCCAAGAACAAAAACTTCGAGTCGAGGCCAGAAAGGCCAAAATACAGCAAATGTATGAAAGTATAGAACTTGACCTCGATTTGGAGTTACTGTTTATGGCCCTGGGGCATATTATGAAGGTAGTCTATTCCTCTTGTGTCAAGTACTTAGTACTGCTAAGCAGTGCTAAGAATTCCATAAATACTTTTGAGCAAATCCTGAACACTTTGCTTAGCATTTTGCTAAGCATTTTGCTAAGTTAAACCACTCCAGCTCACTGGCATTTACTTAGCATTCAGTTAGCACATTAACATAAGCTTGGCAATAGCTTAGCAGAGAACAATGGCTTTGCCAAATTCCTGCTAAGCAGTTGCTAAGTTATTGCTAATTTTATAAGAATGCTCTGAAAATGACCAACTTGGCAATAACTTAGCACTTTTTCTAAACTCAGAAGAAAACAATAGTGTTGCTAAACTCTTGCCAAGATTTTAGCAATACCCCCCTCCCCCTCCCCCACACTCGTGAGTAGAACAGCAATTATGCAATGGCACTCTCTCCCCCCTTTCTTTTTCTGGCATTCGCAGAATTATTATTTTTCAAACTTCTCTTACCATCATATTTCTAGAGATTGCAAAAATATTGTGATGTTAACTCACACAGAATAATGATAAATTCAACCAATGAAAAAACGTTGAATGACTCAAACTTTAAAAATATTTAGTTACAAGACTGACACAAATCAAAACACTATGACAATAAATACATGACACAAAAACATGGAAATCTCACTGAAATAAAATTTTGCGCAAATGACATTCCTTCAATGTTTATTCAATTTCAAACTGCGAAACATCATTTCAAATTCGTTCTTGTACGGTATTTCTGATATCCGATCATATCATAGTTGCTTGACCCACTGAGACATTTTGCACACTGGTGGGTGAAAATGTAAATTCAAGTTCAAGTTTGTTAATAATAATTTCCACCTCTAAAAAGTAAACTGTTAGAATGCCGCCATGATTTATGAAGGTAATGTAAAAGTTAGTTGTGAATTTAAATACTCTATTTGTGAGTTAAGACAAGTTTCTGCTAAGAAGTCAAACTCTGTATTTTTTCTATGTCCCTCATATATATATATATATATGCGAATAATTACGTTTTTGCCACTATAGCAACTGCTTAGCAGAGTTTTGCCAACTACAAAAAAAGTTCTCTTGCTAAGTTTCTGCTAAGTGATCAAAAGCCATACTTTTTTATGATTCCCGGGCATATATATGCTAAGTGAAAAGCCAAGTTTTTGCTTTAGCAGCATTGCTAACTACAAAAAAAGTTATTTTGCTAAGTTTCTACTTATTGATTACTGAAAGCTATAGTTTTTATGATTCAGTTAGCTAAGTGAATGCCAAACTTTTGCTAAATGGCATTTACTTGCTCCAAGTGATAAGCTTAGCAAAAGCTTGACAATTCCAGTCTGCTAACCATTTGCAAAGTTGAACTTAGCACACACACACACACACGGGCGACAGTCGGCTTTTGGGCGTGAAGCGTCGAATTTTACGGACACAGATTCAGGATTTATTTGCAAGGTTCATCAAAAGGAACCTCCCAACAAACAGATAAGTACGTTATTCACTTGCTTTACGGTATAGAATGTAATATATCGAACAATTAGAACACTACAGACCGATATCGCTATCCCCGTTACAGTGTCGTTACCGTCAAACATCCATTCGACCTATTTTATCCCAGCGCCCGTGGCTAAAGAGGACAACCAGTTAAGTAAGAGAAGAGTTCAATCAAGTTGATGTGATAAAAATATGACCGCGTTTTGGATGTTATGTCAGATTGGATGTGAAGGTTACGTTGTCCCTAAAGAATTTGAGGGGAAAACATCAAATCTGATGTAACTCATCTGCAAACGAGACATTAAACCTGATATGGTACACCATATCTGGCTTATTAATAAACTTGGTAGCCCTCCATAATTTGCTTTTTTGATTGTAAAGTGTGAGGTTGGCGGGTGGCTATAAGGAGGAGGAAGGAGCTCTAGCAATGTCAAAGTAACTGGAAATTGCTACGAAGAACAAGAATCACATATAAAAGTCACTCGGGCAGGTGACATTCTCGTATTAACTTACCTATGGCATGCCCACAGGGCATTTTTGCTCTCTGTCCTTGCGGATCATCATCCCACGTAATCATGTCTGGTGCATCAGTTAGCTCAACAGTATCGTCAAGCTCTTTCGGGGGAGGGACTGACATGCCTCCAAGCAGCCTGAATACCAGGAATAAATTCGATTCGTTCTTTATACCGTACTCGGAAAGACATTTTTTATCGCCATACTTCAATTCTTTCGCCACATATACAACCCGCAAATTTTCAACTGGAATACCGTTTTTCTTGCTCAGTTCAGTCAAGAACTGATCTACAGTAGCATCCTGCGAAGAAGAAATATAACAATAAACCAAAAAGATAAGGTCAATAACTGGCTTCACTACAGAATATTGAAACATTTCGCCGCTTTTTTAAAGTCGTGGTTTAAATACATATTTATAGGGTGATCTAAAAAATAGGAACTTCCAAGGGTTTTATGCGACAGGCGACATGGCCTAAGAAATAGGCGAGAAACTTCCTGCTAATCAACGACAAGCGACAAGAGTTTACTGAGAACAATTAATTGATAAAAACCGACAGCGACATATCTCTTTCATTGACCTGTTTTTGGAGGCAACATTAATATTTTTACGAAGCGAAAAGCGACAGCAGCAACCCCCTTCAGGCTTTTCATACCTGATTTCCAATTAACTCAAATAAACGTATTTACAGTAAGTTGAACTGTAATTTAAATTGTATACGTATGTGAAATAGTAAACAATATGATATACGCCTTTTCTACTGAAGTCCAACTTTATAAGAACAATGAGGCTCAGATTGCCACATATATTTTCACACATATTTTCTCTGGGGCAGGAGCAAATTGTGTCCATCTTAGTTTTTTCTTTCAAGCTACAGCAATCTTAAAACTATAGAAATAAAAACAATTTATAAACAATGTGAGACTGAGATGACCGAAAAGTGAAGAACGATGAGCCTTATCTGGTTCTTTAAAAAAAGCGTGTAGGTTAAAAGTCGCCGACGGAAACGTCAGTTTGACAAATATTTTTAGCTTTTGGAGTTTTGATCATGGCGTTCTGCAAGTGTTGAAATTACAACACGGCTATCCCAAGATATTAAAAAGAATGTGACTCACTCTAAATCAAATAAAAGGAAACACAAAATGAAACAAGAAACACTCATCTACTTCCTTTTTTGTGGTTATTTATACATCCAACTAAACGTTTGCAAGATGACATATATATATAGCGGTTACAAACTATTGCCGAGATATACCGCCAAGCTCTACTTTTTCAAAACGTTTCGGGCGTACATTTTTTAAAAATAGAATCTAAATAAAAAAACAAATTGGCTCTGTCGGTAACTTCTAGTTATCTTCTATAAAATGCGACGTGCGGATTTTGTTTACTTAATAATTAGAACTTGAGCTAGAGTTTTAATGAGTAAATAGTCAACGAGGCAAACCCAGTTGAAAACAATAGTAAGTGTTCCTTTTGTAAACATTTACTATGTTCTTGTCACTGTTTGTTTTACATGGCTGAAATCAACGAGCCACAGTCACAGAGCTCAAAGAACATCTGACTTGATTGTAATTTTGAATTAATTAATATAAAACGTCCAACGTCAGGGCAATTCTGTGTTGGGGAGGCCAATATTTTTTATAGTTGGGGGCGGAAGGGTTGCAGAACTAGAGTTTTGAAAGTAAAACATTTTGATTCATACAAGCCGAAAGTAGTGGAGCACCGGCCCCCGGCACCCCATATTCCTTCGACCAACCTGGCCTATTTGCCAGGTTCTGTTGATAAGAAACTACCATTTTGAAAAATACCCAAAAAACCCTTGGCAACTCCAGAGACCGAGCGACTCCTCCCTCATTTCTCTATCCACTCCAAATCCGTCAGCACCTCTTCGCTATCATTAATGATCATCCAGTCTCATTTTGACATTTTTGTTGCTCTACTCCCGTTCCAGTTGCTCGAAACACCACAGTTGGACAGTTTCTAGCTTTTTTTTTTTTCGACTGTGGGATATCGATCCGACATATCAAAATCTACCGACATTCACCCTCCTAAAGTGTACCACGTGACATGTTTTTATCCAATGGAAGCACGCGAAAAGATTTACCGTGGTCTATTGCAAATCCATATATTTGATTTGTTCTCAAAGTGTTATATAATCGCTCATATAACGTCATGCATTTTCGCACACGCGAGTGACGTTTTGAAGTTTGTCATTCATTTACAACGAATGTAGATTGATATAAAATAAATTAGTCTTAACCAAACAGGTGAATAGCACTTTTCGCGCGCTCTGATTGGTTCATCAAACACCGAATATCCTGTGCTACTCACTTTGGTCACTCATGCATGAAACGAGCGTGCGAGCGAGATGGACGTGCGTAAGACTGAGGCTTTCTTTTTCGCTCCACTTTTTTGTTGCAAAAATGGGAATAAGTTGTTTTAAAAGTGCTATTTACCTGTTTGGTTAATTCAAAAACACTTGTCCCCCTTAGTGTCGGTGCCTAGCGATAGATATTTACCACAGCGCATTCGCGCCTCGGTAAATATCCACCGCTGGTCACCTCCACTTCGGGGGATAATTGTTAAATATATCATTTCAGTGAAGAGAACACAGTAAAGTTTCTACTCGAGCAACACTCGGTATTGTTTTCTGTGAGCAATAGTCAACTGGGCTTCGCCTCGTTAACTATGTACTCATTAAAACTCTAGCTTGAGTGATTTTATTTAGCGGTAGCGCGGAGTAGATTTCTAGCAAGAGCGATTACATTTTAGCCGTAGCGAGTGGAACTCTAACAACAGCGATTTCATTTTAGCGAAAGCCAGTGGAACTCTAGCAAGTGCGATTTTACTTTAACGGTAGCGAGTGAAACTCTAACAAGAGCGATTTCATTTTAGCGAAAGCCAGTAGAACCCTAACAACAGCGATTTTATTTTAACGGTAGCGAGTAGATTTCTAACAAGAGCGATTTCATTTTAGCCGTAGCGAGTGGAACTCTAACAACAGCGATTTTATTTTAGCGAAAGCCAGTGGAACTCTAACAACAGCGATTTTATTTTAACGGTAGCGAGTAGATTTCTAACAAGAGCGATTTCATTTTAGCCGTAGCGAGTGGAACTCTAACAACAGCCATTTCATTTTAGCGAAAGCCAGTGGAACTCTAACAAGAGCGATTTTATTTTAACGGTAGCGAGTAGATTTCTAACAAGAGTGATTTTATTTTAGCCGTAGCGAGTGGAACTCTAACAACAGCGATTTCATTTTAGCGAAAGCCAGTGGAACTCTAACAAGAGCGATTTTATTTTAACGGTAGCGAGTACATTTCTAACGAGCGATTTTATTTTAGCGGTAGTTAGTAGAAGTCTAGTGAGAGCGATTTCTCTTTAGCGGTAGGGAGTAGATTTCCAACAAGAGCATTTTATTTTAGCGGTTGCGAGTACAACTCTAGTGATCATGTCTGGGCCTTTAATTTTGTTTTCCTAATAAAATTATAGCATGCATTTATACATTTAAATTTATTTTAAATATTACTTATACTGTTATAATTCATATTTCAATTATTCGTAAATAGATTGTAAATTTGTATTCGAACAACACGGCTTTTCTGAAAAGCAGTTTTATCTGACTGTAAATGCAGCGTGTCCAAATAAAGTTTCATTCATTCATTCATTCATTAATTCTCTCTCTCTCCATTTCCTCCTTGGCACTTACCAAAAGATACTCCTATTTTGTTATTCATAGAAAGTTAGCTCGTGCTCATATGCATCATCAACTACATCGAAAGTCCTGATTCAGTGAATATATTATACAATCAAGCGACGTTAATTCTATATAGCAAATTCTTAAGGCTGCTATAGATCACTGACTAACTTCAAAAAACTCTCAAGAATGGAAATGCAGATTTCTTAGAAAAATATTTGGTTTTTTTGGAGTTTTTTAAAGGTGCGTTGTTCGAAAAACTGGAATTGCAAAAGTTTCTAGTTGTAGACGGATAATTTAACAACTATTATAGCCGCATTCACCGAGGAATCCCCCCACCCAGGACAACAGTTAACATATTTAAAAACGGTACAGCTATTGTTACTATTTTTTTATATATTAGAGCGCGAGCAAAGACATGAGAACTTTACTGACTGACCTTGTCAATATGTATTACTGTAGTTTTTCCACGAATACCATTGACAAATAACTGCATCATCTGACTTGGATCAGGAGCCATGTTTGTGCTATGTTCCTTGACGTAACCTGGTTTTCTCCTTTAGCTGCCTAACAAATCAAAATATTCGGTTTCTTGATTGAAAGTATCAACAACACGGAAAAACGTTTTAAAGCACACCGTCACTTGAAGTGAAAGGAACGGTATGAACAACCTCGAGCGCAGTCGGCACTTACATCAATGAGCTGGTAATTTTCAGCAAATCACATTACGTTTTAATGATTAAATTAACCTTATATGGAAATGGTACAGGATGTTTATCAGGTTACTGACAAAGAACTTGTTATCAATCGAAAGTGAAAGGAATTCTTGATTTTCATCAGGTGGTTTTGATACTATTTTTATCAGTTGCGATAAGAAATTCTTGATATGTTCTGAAGACACAGAAACGTTGCTGTGATCTGTTGACTACACTGCACAACTTTCTTACAAAAGAAAGTGGAATAAACCCGAAGAGCCCTTCCAATGTAAATTTATTAAGAATTACTTCTGAGTACACTAGGGCTTTGTTTCAATTTCACGAAAAGTATTTCTGAGAAACGTGAGCTTTTAACCTTTAACATAACTCCATGGCCTAGCCTGATTACCATAAAAAAGTAAGTCAAGTTTCGCAACTCGTAAAAGGGAAATTAACCTTTTGAAAACTGATATGTAGAATTACAAATATTTAGAAGCTACAGGCCTTAGCAATAGGTACTTCTATAAGCATAATGAGCAATTAAAGACCCACATACGCATATTTATGTGGTTCGTGGAAAACGTGCAGGTATTTGCCATTTGGCATTTGGACAAGATTTCTAAGAAACGTGATTGAGGAAACAACTTAATTTGGGGTAAACAAAGCGTGCTCATGCGCATAGAAAAGCCAAGTCAGTCTCTTTGAACTGTGTATTTCATTGTTAACGGAGTTTCTACAGAAGAATTTTTTTCAGCTGATCATAGCGGAAACTATGAGCCAGACTAGAGAATTTGTTACACGGTAAGATAACTATTCCATGTTACCTTTGATAAAGAATAATAACAATATTTTATGCTACTAACAAGACAGCACGAAGTGAAAGTGATCTAGTCAGCCATGATGCTTGCTTTCAAGAGAAGTAAAAGACTAAGGCGGTTTTCTTGAATGGAAAAACATATCCAATACAATTAGTTCTTGAATGTTTGAGTTTGAATGAAAAATGATTTTAAGTTTGGACATCCGTACATAATAGCCATTGTATAAACGTGCCAAATAACTCGGCTCACTTGCAACTTAACTTACCTCCATCTCTGTTTCATTACCATCTAAAGAGTACGCAAAGAGTTTTCTACTCTGCAAAAGACGAAACCACACGGTATCGTTGTTACATTACCGTCGGATAGTCTGCAGATCATTGAGGCAACTATAGTTGGTCCTGAAGACACGCTATACAAAGGTAAGACATCAGAAGGTAACTCCTGGAACTAATTATTGATAGATTTTAGTAAAGTGATCCAGGTTATTTATATATCCGATCCAGAATTTCTTGATCGGGTCCTAGTTTTAATAAAATGATGTACGTTTAGTAAAGTGATCCAAGTTTTGCTCGCCCGATGAGATCCAGGTTTTTGTACCAGTAGTTATCCACTAGCAAACAAGAGAAAAGAAAAGAACTTAATGTTTTTGTTTTCTAGCTTGTTTCAGTTGTAAGTTCTTTGTTTTGCTGGCTACGTTTGAAAACGATCTTGCTGCAAATTAAATTTGTTGCAATACTAAGCAGCTTTAGTTTAAAAATATCTAGTGTTGCAGTAGTAGTAATAGTGGGATACACTGTTATTTCGTAAACCTTTTCATGTCTCTTGCAGGCTTTTTGACGAGATTTTGCGTCAAGAAAATTCTTTAAACACCACCAGCTTTGACTATCGCGGTTAACTTCCATATATGATCAAACTAGGGTACACGAGATTAGGTTATCTTCCATGTATGGTCAAACTATGGTATATGAGCTGGTATCTAGTTAGTAGCAAACCAATCAAATTGCTAGAAGTCTATTACCCAGTGTTTGTATTAGATAAGAAAATATAATCTTTTTGTTGCAGGTGGGAAGTTTAATATACAGATATATCTACCGTATCCTTATGTGCTCAAGACAAGAAGCCTCAAAAAACACTTTTACTCATAAAAACAACTTTCATCCTTTGTATAAACTACTGTACATGTCATATGTGAATGGAGGGGGAGTAAGACTATTACTACTACTACTACTACTACTACTACTAGTAGTAGTAGTAGTAGTAGTAGTAGTAGTAATAGTAGTAGTAGTAGTAGTAGTAGTAGTAATAGTAGTAGTA
>JANRMR010223692.1:0-17445 GCA_025434825.1 Bergia sp. 'catenularis'
TACTAGATAGCCATCTTGTTAACTGAAATAGACAGTTGCTACATGTATAAACACTCTGAATTACAGGTATACTAGATGGCCATCTTGCTAACTGAAATAAACAGTTGCTACATGTGCCAGGAATTCCCAACCTGAGTTTCTTCTTAATGAAAGCTAACCGGTTGCATATATTTGAGAAGTATCTGTACTTGTATACAAATGTTTGTATCTTCCAGTAACAAATGTACTAACAGAGTTAATGATTGTTTAGTCGTGATTTCTTGTTGTACAATTTTGATTGGAACCAACTTTAACCTAAAGAAATAACATAGAATACCATTTAACTGGATATCTGGTATTGTATCCCCTTATATCAATACATTATACACTGTCCAAAATCTTGTTTAGGAAGATACATCGTTATTGGACCCAAAAGTGTTTATCTTAACAAAAAGTAAATCCACTCAGAAACTTTAGGAGGATCCTCAGAGGCAGCCGAGCAGGGCGGGGAAGGAGGGAGGGGGAGAGGGGGCTTAGCCCCCTCATGTTTCGGACTATCGCTAGCGCAGCTTTAAATTCATTTGGCAAAATAGTCAGTCTTGTGATCTTTTCACAAGTTGTTTCATCAGGATTGCACCTGGTGAAATAATGTTGTACGACTTGTTTAAGATTGCAAAGAGGGTTGCTTGTGCCAATGAACTATGCAAAGGACATTTTGGGAAAATTAAGAAGAGGTATGCCCTTGGGTTGGAAAACATTGAGCCCCCTCACATTTCAATTCATTCCACTGCCCCTGATCCCAAAAGGGTAAAATAAAACTGCATAGGATTTGATACATTTGTCAATCGATACACTTTAGAAACAATGTAGTTCAAAATTACTTGAAGCTCACTTACCACAAATAAGGAATTAAAGAGTAAACTGTAGCAGCTTGGACAACAATTACACACAATATAAATGCAACCAGGGAACTGTAAATCAAAACAAAAATGTGAGAATAATGTTGGCATGAATAGACCAGTTTCCTATTCCCAGTTGCCGCTGATTACAATGACTATAGATAGACTCCTTTTTAGGAGTGTTAGCTTGACTTGATATTAAATATTCATATCAACTATTCACAACTCTGTGTATTGTTGGGCATTCGGACCTCACCGGTATTTATGTAGATTTAACACCAAGTTGAGGCTAACACTGTACAAATGAGTCTGTTGTCATTGTAATCAGTGGCAACTGGGAATAGAAAACTAGTCAATCTAAGCAAAGCCAAAAAACTAGAAGAATTTGTTTGGGTTTCTGAAAAAATGCTTGCATGTGCAATCACAATTATAGTTAATGCTCACTTGAGTCTGTCAAGGTTTTGTGAATTGATGATGAAAGTGCCCTCAGTCTACAATTTTAGTGTATTACATGTATCTGTCTGTGATGAGCACTACAACTGTACATGTACATGTATAATTCTACATGTAACACACCTTCTTCTTAATCTTGAAGTGAAATCAACCAGATAAACTATTAGCAGACAGATGACAAGAACTGCAAATAGCCTGTGAAAGCAAAAAAATGAATAAATATAAAAAATGTGTAGTAGCTGATTGCACCTAATTATACTAGTCCTGCAGATTTGTGTTGGTTAAATTCCCCAACATCTCTCTAACTAAAAAATTTTAAGGTCTACATGTAGTTTAAAAATAACATTCTATTTATAAGTGACTTTGTATGAAAAGTTTAATTCTTCCAAAGGTTAAGAAAAATAAAATTTAGGGGGAATAGAGAGCTTAATTAACAGTCATGTACTGTTTTTAACACATTGATTGTATATATATAAGCTGGACTTGACATAAAAGTTGTTCTTGAATTGTACTTGTAACATGATGTTGTATGTATCTATGTATCAGGAATTTACAACTTACTGATTTTCTTTACAATTTATGGTTATCGTACATGATTATTAGCAAGATGATCTCACATACTGAAAACCCAAAAGGGCATGGCAGACTGGGAGTTAGAGTAACTGAGTAATGCCATTTTTATTACTATTATTATTATACATGTTGTTTTATTTTTGTTTTGTCTGCTGAAAAGCTATTTTGTTATGCAGTTTTAAATAACTACAGTATGCATGTGTCAACATCTTAAAAGCCACATGTACCTGTATGTACTCAGTATACTTCCAGCACTACTTACATCTCTCCACCAATAAATAAAAGAGCTGCAGTACAAGGAATGAAAACACAAGCAAATTTTCGGTTGTGCTTGCATGGTCCAGGACGGTAAATCTCTTGAGTATTACTGGAATGTCTGCTGTCTTGATCACCACTCTGTGCAGTATGGAAATTACGGAAGTTTAGGTTCGGCTTAACAGAAGTTTTAACACAACACTAAAGTGTTTCTTTTGTTAGTGCACTAAAACAAATATGGTTACGCTTGGTTAAAATTGATTAGTTTTTGCATGATTTCAGTTGAGATCATGGCTCAGCCACCAAAAGCAAAGAAAAACTAAAATTTGACAGAAGACAACAGCAGTGTGGCTCAGAATTTAATGAACCTTATTTTTGTAAATTTTATAGATAACTGTCTGTCACAATCAAGGGAAAATCATGTCATGAAAATACCACCCACTAATTTACATGTGTGCAAACGACATATGAGTTGTTTTATTTTGCAGATTAGGAAGGAATGAAATATTTTAGTTGCAGTCGACCTGTTGTGTTGCCATGGAAATGAATCTAATCACAAAGAAACATGTAACAACACCCAGTCACTCTCCTGGTAATGTATTTCAATTATTCTGATTATATTTCTGGCACTGAGACCTGATGTCATGTTGTAGCACAGGTATCCAAACATTTCATGACTGTACTCAGTCACCTTAAGTCACAACTTAGCTCTGCTACCATGTTGGGTTCTTTTTTTATAGTTCTTGCACTTGCTTGCAGAATATTTATAATGTTGAAAATCATCGAAGCCCCCCCCCCCCCATCCCCTTCCTCCTCCTATCCCCTTCCCTGAGTTTTTATAAAGGTAGGCCCCAAAATTATAGCAGCTCAGACGTAAATTACTATAAGTATTAAAACCAAAGCACAAACTGAATGTCACAGGGCACAGATCGCCAGATCAGGTACAGACATTCTAGTGAGCTTCAGTCACTCTGCTTTAAAATAGTATCTAATATAAAGTATTGAAAAAGAAAAAATTCTCAAATAAGATCTCAAGTAAAAATATTCGCGAATCCAAGATAACTCAACTGAGAGCTGCATTTCATATTTGGTTTACTAATGTACACCTGTCAGCATATTAATATTTTCAACAACTGTGTATTTTGAGGTATATAATTATAATTAATATATAAAAAAGTCCGGTTGTGCCCGCTCATTCAAAGGTTGGATAATTTTTAGATCCAGCGGATTAAATTTGCTCTTTGTCCAATCAATAATAAGAACACGTACGTTTTATCCGCTAAATGAAGATTTATCATCTGGAAAAATGTTATCCAACCTTTGAACAAGCACCGAATCGGACTGTAGGCACCCACAGTGTCGCTGCTCTTGGGATTCTCCTCGTGCAAATCCGATTTTTCATCGCGTGATCCAACCACGTGAACATGCCTCAACGTCAAATCCATAACCTTCAGGAGTAACCAAGAAGCTTAACTCGAATGTGTTGTTTCTTTTTCTGCTAACTCAATTCACAGTGTTTTTCATCCGCCATTTTGGATTGTTCTGAAACAACGAGCTTATTTGTCAGCGGCACTTCGATTCTAGATATTTGTACTTAATGTTGTACACCATGTACTGTACCAATGGATAGTCGCTGTTCTTTCAAAAAAAATTAGAATGAACTATGCTCTGCATGCTTAACCAGCCAAAGACGGTTGGGTTTCTTATTTTGTTTGGTTTTTGATGATTAAAACTAGGCAACTCAGTCGACTACGTTGATCGGTAGGACACAAACACAAAATTAATATTGGCGCAAATGACTTTAATATTTTGATTTTTGTATTTAGATTTGTTACTGAAAAGGTCGAATAAAAGCAAAATAAGACGGAGTTAACTGAACCTGGTTTAATATTTAAAAACAGGGTTATTTCCTTTTAAATAAAGATCCATAAGAGTTTTTATTTACCGTATAAAAGCTCTATTTTCAAAGCCCCCTCCGGCTTTATATAAGATAAGACTTCCCCCTTTAGGCCGTATGCATGATAGAACAATTAAGACTTGTTATTAACGATCAACTCACTTGGTCTAAACGTAAACGCGAAACAACAAGAATAATATCTTTGGCCACAGAATGGTCGAAAAGAGTACGACCATTTTTTTCAGTGCATATTGCGATTCAAATTTATAACGCATTCAGATCCAGCCGCCAACCAGCTCACTTGTAATCCCGTGTGGGATGAGTTGAACTGACAAAACAAGTGACAAATTAGAAGGCCGTGCCGCCAGAGTGATTACTAGATTGTCCTACGATAACACCTGCAGTCCTTTTCAGCTTGCAAATTAATTTAATAGCAGCAAACTTTCCATTCGGAGGAAAAAACAAAAGGCAGTATGATGCAAGTTTAAAAGGGATCATGCACTGACCTGCCTCCGAGCGCCTACAAAATTTATTCCTCCCCTGTAGCTCAACTGGGTAATTTAACAATACCCATGGCACCTACCAGTTATTCAAAACATAGTTTTTGTTATAGTGGCGCACTCTTACACCAGAGTGTGAGAAATATTTGCATGCCCGTTAGTGACCAATTCGAAAGTGAAATGAGCTAAGTTTTTTTTTAATAAAAACACTGGGAAACTCTGAGTTTTGAAAGGACCTAACTTCTGAATATGCCACTCTCTACTAAGTCTCCTCCCCGATAAATTTTCTTCCTCCCCCATAACAAAATAAGATCCTTTTCGAGCGTCAGGCGGATGAGAGTACATGATTCCCCGTGCCCGTGGACAGAAAACTAACCGGGGAAACTAAACCATCACAGGTTAATCCCCCAGCAGAAGCCGGTACTCATCTATTTAGATGTGAAGTAAAGTGTCTTTCTCAAGTACACAACACACTGGTCATGCAGGCCGTAGTTCAAACTCACAACCTATGGAATGCGAGTTACACATACTAACCACTGCGCGCCTCCCCCCTTCCCCCTCCCCCTAAGAAAACTCGAAAATAGGGGAAGGGCTAAATAGAACTTCAGTCTTTAACGAAAAAAACCCTGCACCTTCTGCTTCTCAATATAAATACACTTGAGGCTGTCACAGTCGAATCCCCCCACCCAACCATCTCAATAATTTTCCCTTGCTACATCCCCGCAGACGAAGAACCTTTCTAAAAGTATCCTATAATAGAGCTGCAGTGATATGTCTTCCCTTCATTATACTTGGTGCTTATGGTGTAGTGACGTCTCGCTTTATTCAGACATGAGGCAACGGAAGCCGAATTCGGGTGTTTAGCGGATATGGCATGATAGGCAAATGACGTCTGTGAGCCTGTACAACTAACGTTCTGGAAGTGGGACGCAAATCGTGGTCCACTGATCGACCGGAAAAACGATGGGGTATGGGGAAGGGGTGGGTTGGCCTGTATTATATCTCCAGGTTTATCCCTCCCCTGTCCACACAAATGCACACTCACGTGTAATGTAAAACAGTTTTTTCCCAAGATTCCCACTTATTACAATAGTGATTTATTCTGTTTTTGTTAAAATCACAGTTTTGACTTGAGGACGTGAGGTGAGTTTGAAATGGACTTTGACCCATTTCTATAAATAACCTCGTTTCTATTTTGTTTTCTTTATATTTAGCATCCATTGTGGCGTTAACAAAACGAGTTATTTTTAACACTACTTTCACACGGTATTTATAACGTCTCTTACAGGCTGAAATAAGAAATGGCGTTAAAAATTAACTTAGTTTTCGCCCAGTGATTAGCCGTGAAAAGACAGCCGTATTGGATTTATTAAAATAAACAGAAATCGTGCAGATTATGTTGCCTTAAGCATATAGATTTTGACGAGTGCACACGAGACCACAGAGATTTTACTTGTATGTGTTTCAGCTGGGTTTCAGTCCCCAAGTCGCGGTTTCAGTGCCGGGAAAAAGCCGCTCACAAGCGTGCTGCGAAACGTTCTAGTTTTAGGAACATTAATGTACATGAAGTAATTAAGATGATTAATTCCTAAACGGTCTTATATTAACGAGCAATTATTGTAAATGTACAGTCAGTTAATGGATTTACGCAACGGCGAGTACTTGCTTAAAGCATTTTTTGACGCAATATATCCTACATTAAATTTTCAGCAAATGTAACATGTACGTGTTAATAAGACTTTTAAATAAATAATTATGGCATTTCCTGCAATGCTTTTATGTTAGAAGTAAATTGGCACAAAAGAGGTGAGGCTGGCTATTAATGCTGAATAGATGTGATAGAGTGAACAAATCTGTACAATATTAATGTTTTGTTCCATTTAGTAGTATGGCGAAGTATTTCATAGTTCTCGGTTTCTGAAAACAGGATTGCTCGATTCCCTTTCTGGCTTGCAAGAGAAACAGTTGGACAAAGACTTCCTAAATTTTGTCTGTTCTTTTTTTAAAAAAAGTTGTCACGTGTATTAACAAAGCCAAGTGGGTCCTTCATGTAAAATACTAATCTATTTCAGGAAGCAATCTTAGTCATTTCGGGTTGTTATATACTGTATTATCTTGTTTGCACGCCAATTCATTCAAGTGCGTTCCACGCATTCTTCGCTATACAAGTCAAAATAATTGCTAAATAATACCACAAATCCTTCGGAATAGCAATACTTTTGTGTTTTTGCATTGGGCGGAGCGCTCTGGCGCCGAAACAACCCTTTGAATCCGACTGCTCACTGATCCAAATCGAGTGAACCTATATCTTGCCAACTTTATTTATAATCGGTTGTTTTACTACACAAGTCATTTGAACTGAGGCAGCTGCCCGACTCAAAACCTCAGGAGTTCTTTGACTTACAGAAAACTTGCGCTGTATTGAGGCCATAAGTCAAGATGAAAAGTATTAACGTGTTCATTTTGTCAGCTGTTATCGCTGTTTTGGTCGTGTCGCTGTTTCCCCAAGACTCGCATGAAGTGATATTCGTTTTAAGCCATGGACGAGTTAGAGCACTTCGACAAAAGGAAGTTAAACGACTTCTCACACAGGTTCCCAGCAAGGAAACTGGCGAGCTAGATACGGAAGCGAAAAAAAGGAGAAAACGAGCAAGAAATAAGAAAAAGAAAAAGCTTCGAGCACTCAAACGTTGGTTTCGACACAACAAGTTGACAGCTGTAAGTATTTGAATTAAGAGTATGAAAACTTTCGGGAAATGTGTTGAGTTCGGGGAACACTCAGACACCAAAAGAAGTAAATGAAATTGCTTATTTAACGAGTTTGTGCGAGCTACTTGATGCAACTGAGTTGCCTGGCCAAAAACAGGTTTTATTTTGACAAATTAGCATTCAATTGCACTTTTGTGCGTTGCAAACTTGCATCTGTTTAACAAGCAGCGCGTCACTGGTTTTTCAAAACTTGTTTGATTTGAGCTTTGAGTGCATATTCAAATTTTAAACTAGTCTTTGTCATTGATCCTGGCACATAGCTAAGAGCTCGTCAGTTGTGGTAGCACTTAAGTAATTTACATTTATACTCTGTTTGCACATTGACAGAATCCAATTAGCAGTTAGTTTTTAGTTCGATCACTGATGCGAATGTAAACAAGCCCAATTTCTGGTGACACAATTAAGTTTGCTTCTACTTCACACTTAAGGCAGATATATTTAAATAATTGGTAGTTGGAAGTGCTAATCCTTTGTGATCCTAAGAGGGATCCACGTTAACTTTCAAAACCACGTCAGTTACGATTCAACACACCAAGCAGGTTATTGTTTCTACCAGAAGGAGTAAGCAATATCGAGAAGATATGTTTTCATGCAAGTTTTCATGTACGTTTTGTATGGGAAAGTGTTGATTTGTAGAATTTTATCTTTTACGCAATTCTGTTTTTCGCTGGAATGGATTGCGACATCACTCTCACGCAATCTGCACATATTGTGGCGTATACCAAGGGCGCGTACGTATGTTACAGTAAATTGGAGATGTGCACCTCATATGGATACGTAGATAAATACACACAATCGATATCATATACACAAACTAATAAACATACAAACAGTCAGATATGTATGTTCATGTCTTCAGTTTCCAATCCTGTGATCGCAGTTTTCATTCACTCCATTATTTTCGTTTTTTTTACAGCCAAACTGGCTCAAATCCTTGATGAGAGCTAGGCGACAAAAGAAGAAGAAATTACAAGCAAGGAAGGAGAAAGTAGAACCCAACTCAAGGGTTAAGACTATGTTTAAAATGCTTGCCGCCAAAAATAAGGATTGAGTCAGCAAACTGGTTCAGAAAGACAATGGAATGTCTCGATGAATATCTGATAGACTTCGGCCCGAAAGGAAGCAACGAGAAGTGTACAGCTCCATTCCAGAAATCCTTGCCTCTTCCGCTGCCATACCAAAGTGACTCTGACTTAGCTGGGGCCCAAAAACTGACATCACTGGTCTAAAAACAATGCCTCTGATTTTTGCTACATTCGCGTCAGAACAATGACTTCATTGCCACCACAGGAGAATTTATAACCTGACTAGATTTTTGAATAGTTAAATCGCATTCTTATAACTTCGGAAAACTGAACTTGTTTCAGTGAAATGAGTTCATTTGGGTGACTGCAACGGTACAGAGAAAGTTGAATTATAAACGGTAGTTTAAAAGAAAACTCCCAAAACTGTTAACGCAATGCATCCTAGAGTGTGACAGTTTTCCAAACATGTTCAGTACCTTGTACACTTATTAGGAAAATTGGCAAGAACAGCCGAATTGCAAGCCTTTGTCGTCAGACTGCAATAGTTTGGGAACTTCCCAAAATTGGATGACGCGGGAAGAACTTATTTAAGTCTCCTAACAAACAACACTGATTTTTTTAATTCTCTAGAAACATTCACAATTATGAATCTATATATAGCTACAATAAATTATTGCCTAGCAATTTTTAAAAATAACTTATATTTCAAGTAGAAGAATTTATCTGTCTGGCTAGTGCATTTTAAAGATAGAAAGTCCAACTAAATTGTTTTTAAATTTTTTGAAACTAAAACAAGAAAGACACAATGGTTTTTAATTTTCAAACTCTCTAATACATGTAATATATGATATGTCCGGAAAACGAACTGAATGCTTTCCTATCCGGAGCAACAAAACGCCATGCGTTAAAAAATAATAGACAAACATAAACTTGATAATTGTAGCATTATTTGAGTACCCTCAGATCGTACACTTCAGTATATCGAGGTTTTTGATTCTATTCCACTCGCTGTTTGAATGGCTATATGGAAGCACAGTCTTGCTCTTAAAATCTGTAACGGAAGTTTTTCTCTCTATCTGAGAGTTTCTGTTCGTCGGGTGGTACAGCGTTAAAATATTTAAGGGAGTTAAGCCGAGTCCACCGATGTTATTACTATTATGAATCAAGACATGTCCATCATGTCGGACTGTAAGTAGTAATGAATACTGATATGCTGATATTTTGAAAGAAATTGCACTTGAGTGCAAGTGTGGTACTTGAATAAACATGAATTAAACGTATCGTTTTATGCTGTAGCTTGATGTTTTTCATAGACTTTTGGATAAGTAACACATTCACGGCAAAAAGATTAAAGAATAACAATTCAGCGATACCAAAGTGTTGATGCATGCAGTGAAAGTCAACTATCTGCACAAAAATGTTTTCAGAAAGAGTGATCGAAAATAGGACTATAAAAACACAATTTCACTAAGAATGGAACTTTATTAGTTTATGATTTTTATCCACTTTGTCAAATTCTGTACCTTTCCTGAACATCTGCGCTGAAGGAGAAACAAGAAGCATGAGCCTTAACTTGATCAACAACTGCCAGCCAGGGTGCGAGACAATGATGAATCATTAAAGCAATATATCGATGTGCGATTTCGCTTCACTGCGAGTTAGTCGTGCAGAAAATATACTCGCAACGGTGTCAGCTAGAAAGGTCAGAAATATCTTTAGCACTGTCAACCACAAGTTAAGCGAGCCGCGCATTTGGCATACCACAGCCACAACGCGAAAAAGACGGAACACTTTGAAGTCATTATGTGAAAGTCTTCGCATTCCGCCGCTTGCATTCCTGTTGCACTTCACAAGAAAATCTGGCTGACTCTACAGCCGTCATAAGAATTTGTTTGGCTTATCCGCGGACCAGTTTTAGAAACGTAGTTTATAGAAGCTTCTGTTGCGGTTATTGAGATAAGAATAGATTTACTTAGAATAAAAACAGCGACTCGATTACAGACGGTGATTTCTATATTGTCAACATTGTCGTAGTTTATATAATCTGTCAACTCATTTCATTTATAAGAGCTGCTCAAGTTTGACTGAGTTCTTAATTTAATCAAGTTTCAGGTTGAAATATTACTAACGCAATTTAAGACATTTATGATAGACTATGAATTAACGGAATTGGCGAAAAACAAATATGGCGGCATAATCGTTTTCATGGTCAGTCTAAGTTAGTGTACATGAATGTACTGTTTTGATCCCTCTTTTTGCCAGCCGTTCATAAATCTATCAGGAAAACTGAACAGCAAATAACTTGAAATTTAGTGAATGACAAATCATTTCGTTCAGATTTTTCCAGTTCTCAATGTTGATTTGTCAGTGTTTTGACTACGGTGCAACGGTGTGATAGACAGCAACTAGTTATAACAAACGACTTAATTAGTCAGTTGTTAGCCTTGTGCTTTCGTGATCCAAATCAAGAGGATTACCTAACCATAAAGATAACTAAAGCTATATATAAATATATCTTTATATATATCTTTTTATAGATATATAAAACTGACTTCTGAATACTGAAAACTGACTATTTAAAAATGCACAATGGAATCTTGAATACGTAATAAAGTTATATAACAGCTTCTAGGTCTTTGCGCTTACATAAGAACCAGCTAATTTGGCTGTTTTGCGGTATGATTGCGCAATCCTTCCATTTCCCGACTACAGCCGTTATAAACACAATTTTAAAAACACAATGCTAAAATAAAATCAAGCACGTTACAAATATGGCGCGAGTGGCTTGAGTTCGAGGACGATTGAAACTGATTGCAGTTATGAGTTCTGAAGCTGATTTACTGAGTTGGCCCATAGGATGAATTATTGTTTAACATATTACAGCGCTAACGTGCTGTTTGTGAAAAGGGTTTCTTTGTCAGATTAAATCTCTTTCGGATCAATATACTTTGAGTAAAACTAAAAGAAACTAGTTTTGGAAAGCAGCAATTTTGTCTGGAGCAATTGTGAAACCTATAAGCCTCAATCAATCTACCGGAGTACCTCCCCCCCCCCTCGTCCCGCCCCAACCAAACAAAGAAATCCACAGCCCAATGGCACAATTATTCCATGTAGTTTATGTACTGATTAGCATTGATGCTGGTCGATGGACTCCAGATTGGATGAAGAAACATTGTCACTGACTTGTATTAAACGTTTATTTAGTCGAAAATGTGGGCTCCTTATTTTACGTGATGTGGTTTTATAATTTTTCCTTAGTATGGTGGTAATCTGTTCCTCATTAAGGAAAGGAAGAGAATGCCAGGAATACCAAAGACAATAAGCGCATTCTTTATCGATCTCGAACAAAATTTCATTTCTAGTAAGTCAAAGTTTATGAATTCGATATCAATTCTACACTAGTCTGAATTCAAACTGAATAGAAGCTGAGAGCAGAACGTACGATTTGGATATACTTTACGACATCCAACCCCAGGCTGATAAAAAAAAATTATAGTTGATATCAATTTACGAAGTAATCGAAAACACTGACGCAAAAAGGATCACGCAGACTTCAAATATTTACCACAAATCTGTGCAACTTCCCTTTCAGTTGAATGATCTTCAGGCCGGAAAAACTGAATAAATGGTGTCCGTACCTTTTCAGCTTTTTCAACCACAAATTGACCTGACCATTGTTTCGATTCGGAAATCTAAAACCGAAGATGCGTCAGGAGCAAACTATTTTGATCAAAAATACTTAATAATGTGGAGTTGCAATATCAAACTTGCTGGGGGAACTTTAGAAATATTAAATCACTACGTGCTTTCTCGAAAAATAAAATCAGTTCGTGGTTTTGGCGGGTCGCTGTTTTGTTGTTGTGATTCTATGTGTTGGCTTTTTGTCTTACACAACACTCACCTCAAATTTAATTTTTTGATATAATGAATCTACCTATATCTATCGTATATTTAAGATATTACTAAATTAATAAATGATTCTGAACTGGGAGGAGCGGATATTTTATGTTGGAGGATTGGCTGTGAAACACTGCTTAATCGTGTATAAACAAAACACGAGTATTTACAGGTTCAAGTTCATAATGACTCAAGATGTTTGTTTACTGAACTCCCTCCTTCTTCCGTTTTCACGTCTGCCTCCTTACATTTCTCAAATGCTTAGTTATTGACTAAAAGAACAAAAAAACGTCAGTTTTGTTTTTTTTATTTGCTGCAATCAAAGGCGATCATTCCGATACTGCAATACTTCATGTATTCAAATTCCGTGCATAGATATAAAAATAATATTATAGAACTTTGTATAACTCCAATCTAAATACTGAGTTGGATAACTGCATAGTTTTTTCAACGACGACGATTAGTGATTTTTGAAAAAACCAGTTTAAAAATATACAAAATTTTTGAAAAAGACTGAAAAAGAGGTTGTTTTCGTTTTCTCAATTGAAAGCGAACGCCAACCCTGGGTTAGGCCGAGAGGAACGGCTCGCTAAAATTTACATGTAGCGAAGCACAGCAAGAGATAGGATAGGATAAACTTTATTTTAACACGGCAAATTACCAGTAAAAACCACAATAACAATACTTAAAAGATACACTGGCTTACATGATTGCCGTGCGGGAGTCCAACGAAGAAGAGTGGCCGTTTAAGCATCTTCTTAAAGGCTCCCAAACTGTTGTTATTAACTTTCAGAGACTCTGAAAGATCATTCCACAGAACGGCACCACTGTATTCAAAACTTCGTTTTGAGGGAGAAAGAAATGAGATCAAGAGACAGTTCATGTTCTAGTGAAGGGCTACAGGGGGAGAGAAATAACATCGAGAGACAACTCATGTTCTAGTGAAGGGCTACAGGGGAGAGAGAAATGACATCGAGAGACAACTCACGCCCTAATGAAGTAAGCTACAAGGAATAAAAATGAGATCGAGAGACAGTTTACGCTCTAGTGAAGGACTACGAGGGAGAGAGAAATGAAATCGAGAGACAACTCACGCCCTAATGAAGTACTGCAAGGGAGAGAGAAATGAGATCGAGAGACAACTCATACTCTAATGAAGTAAGCTACAAGGGAGAGAGAAATGAGATCGAGAGACAGCTCACTAGTGAAGGACTGTAAGGGAGAGAGAGATGAATTACGCTTTAGTGAAGGACTACAAGGGAGAGAGAGTGAGCTCAAGAAACGGTTCACACCCTAATGGTGCACTACAAGGAAGAAAGAAATGAGATGGAGAGACAAATCACGCTTTGATTACTCGTGGACTTAGTGTTTCCAGATGAAGAAATTTAATTTATTCAATTTTTCGCCTAACGCCGGGTTAAATTTAACCTACTTTCATACAATCAGAACCTGAATACAAATACACAGAATTTACCATCTGACTACGTGTTCCAGATAAAGAAATTGCATATTTCGTCTAACCCTGGGACAAATTGAATTCAAGTAGGTAGGGTATAAGAAATTACTGTTTGGTTAGCATCGCTGAGTATGCTAAATTATGGAAAACATACACTGTGTTAGATATATTGGACTCTCCAACTATGGGGGAAGATCACAAATAATATTTGCCTGAGACCGGTTCTTCAACGTTCTAGAAAGACTAATGAAGTGGATGCTATGAGCTGTGTTCTTTGTCGCGTGCATCTAAAGAGTATAGTCAAGTATGTCCTTGTAGTTCTTATATTGTATGAGTAGAATTTGGAGTTAGATTTTTTCAGGATTTTAAATTGAGGTTTTAGAAAATGTTTTTCGTACAATAGGTTTTTCTTTTCTTATAACAGTGCCCACAATTAGAGGAAAAGACTAAATACGACATTCAATGTCGTTAAAAGTAAAGTTCATGTTTCGGTGTCAATGACGGCGGCCTTGACAAGAGAATTCTTACCCAAGGTGCCGTTGTTCAAATGTCAATACTGTCTGTTTCTTATTGTATTTTACTTGCCTCAGATTTACTTGTTTCTTTTTTTGTTTTTGTTTTAGAACATTTCTAATCTAAAATGTAGCTGTAATTACAGGGTAGGTTTCAAAGACCTTGTGATCATTCTGTTGTTTTGTTCCGCACCTTTCACTTTGCAATTAATCAGCTAGAAATTAAGTAAATGAATAAACAAAGGAATAAATAACTAAGCATAAATAACTGATAATAAACAATATAAATAAAACTAATACACATAAATACATAAATAAACAAACAAACAAACAAACAAATACATGAATGAATGAATGAATGAATAGATAGATAGATAGATAGATAAATAAATAATTAAATAAACAAGCAAGCAAACGGATGCTATATATTTTTTGGGCAAGCACGTAGTTATTTATTTCTAAAGTTCCCCCAGCAAGTTTGATATTGCAACTCAGTTCGCATTATTTTAAATTATGCTTGATCAAAATAGTTTGTCCCTGATGCATCTCCGGTTTTAGATTTCCGAAACAATGGTCAGATCAATTTGTGGTTAAAAAAGCCGCAAAGGTACGGATACCATTTACTCTGTTTTTCCTAAAGATCATTAAAGGGCAGTTACACAGATATTGTAATGAATATTCAAAAGTCTATGTGATCCCTTTTGCTTCAGTGTTTTTGATTACTTCGAAAATTAATGTTAGCTAATAAGAATAATTTTTAATCAGGCCTGGATTTGGGCACCGTAAACTGTAACTAAATTATTCGTTCTGCTCTCAGGTTCTGTCTGATTCAGCATGCATGAATTCAGACTTGTGCAGAATTAATTAATATCTGATACATCTCTTATAGCTTGCTTGTATATATCTCTCTTGGCTTGCTTATACATCTCTGATAATTGCTAACACATCTCTTATAGCATGCATTTCTTTAATTGAATCAGTCATAAGGCCACGTTTGACATATTTAAGTATCACTCCTGAACACACAGAGACGTCTTTATCTGCTCAGTTGTAATCCCCTCTTTGTTAGTTAGTTCATTTCCAGTCTCTGAATACAAATAAATATATTGTCGTTTGTTCTGCTGTCTGTTAAACAAAGTAAACAATACATATTGAGACTTTTAGGAATATTGTTCCGACGCCATGATGTTTTTGCAATGACTTCCGTCTGTAGAATTGTCTATAATTAATGTTTGCACAATCATTAGACATTACTATTACTATTATTATTATTATGTTTTAAGCACCTACCCGGACAAATAACGTCTAACAAAGTCTTCAGTGAGTATAAGGGAATCGTGAAAGCTGAACCAAAGTTCTAACAAGAATTATTCCACTTTTCAAAGTATAGTAACAGTTCCTCTAGATATCTCAGCAGGATCAGTGGGAAACGTGTGATTCGCCTAATAGCCACCAATAGTATGCATTTATCGACATGTAACAATATAATCGTAAAAAATGTTGTCTTGTGTCTTTGACGCCCTCACTTGATTGAATATTTCTTTTTTTCCCACGATTCCATAATGTTTTCAGTATTAATAATACCCACCACAATTTTTACTTTTATTTTATATGGCAAAATTACCACACGTTTCAAAATCACACGTTTCCCCACTGCTCGTGATCTGACACACGGAAACTATCGAGAAAAGGCTGACGTTTCAAACTACTGGCCTTCATCATAAAAACTTAACGTGACAATAGTTTGCAGCCGTAGCTTGTATGTTAATCTCAATATACAGTAAAAACTGACGCATAACAACCATTAATTTCCCAAGCCCAAACTGAAAAGGTTCTTATATATAAATGGTTTCTACTTGAAAAATCGTGCTGCTTAGGTTCTTAAATAAATCCTTGATCCGTTTTTCTATTTTTATGGGAAACGTTTCTGATACTGGACAAAAAACAAAACATGTGAGCCCCTTACTCCTGCGTCATAACCTCGTATACTAATACTAGTTACTGTACTTATTAAAACAACCGTTCTTAACAAACTAAGACCCTATACTCTATACGCCTCTAACTCATTTAATTTGCAACATGTCTCCTTTGTTAGACATTAACACCACCTACCATGTTAGTATTAAGAGGGGAATTAAGGGACTGAAATGTTGGTTGTTAGAGTAATTTGTTCCTTAACTGATTCTTCCAAGTAAGAACCTGTGTTTCATTTTCTAGGCTGAACAGGTGTTTCTATGTTGGCAGGTTTAAATGCAAATTTCAGCCTGCAAATTTCTAATCTGTTTGGTTGTTATACGCAGGTTTTTACTGTGTATCTTAAATATTTGATTGAGCTAATTTCAGCTCAAACCTGCAAGTCATATCTCAAATGGAAATATTTGTAATCGGTGAGCTACAACGCAAATAAGAATATCTGTACATATATAGCTATTGTTCTCATGGAGTCCTGACAGGCCCTTAGTATGTACAGACTTTATGGCTCCTCCACCATTAAGTATCAATCACAAGTATTGGAGAAGATGTTTACTTACTTAGTCAAGGACAGTATAAGCCACTCTTGTTTTTATGTGTCCATATAGACCCTAATTTTCTGGGGTTTTTTGTACAATAGTTCTGATAATTTTTGTCCTCAAAAGTTGGCTTTTGTAAAGGTTCTGAGCATTAGGAGCTTAAAACATAATCTAGGGAAGGCCTGTGACGGGTTCTGTCCGCAAAATGGAGGGACTAAAAAAGATTGTCATTGGGCCTAATTCAAAACATCTGGTTTGCCGTTTTTAAAAAAGAAGTGGTTTGGGAATCAAAGCTTTCAATAGTCCAGCTTTGTTCTGGAAAGTGAGTTATTCAATGACCTTTTGCAACAAGCAAAAAGCTGAGTAGTTTACGGAAATTGAAGTGTAATTTAGAAACTTGGAAACTGAAATTTTCTAATTTGTTTCGATTGATTTTTGTCCTTACGAATTAGTTTTAAAGGGACTCAGTTTTTCGAATCGACGAAATGTGTTGGCTTTTTCTTGATAGTTTGTTAAAGACATACATGAAACGTGAAAATTTCTAGTACCTAGCCACCTTTGACTTAAGTGATGTTAGCTACTAACTTGAAGGTCCCAGGTTCGATTCCCGGCTTGGCCATGGGTTTGAAAATTTAGATGATCTTCTTTCGCCATACCGTCCTTGGACAGGGACGTTAAGCCGTTGGTCCCCCAGATGGATGAAGAGCCACTCTGTGGAAA
>JANRMR010223803.1:0-17444 GCA_025434825.1 Bergia sp. 'catenularis'
TTCTCCCTTTGGTTCAAATTCCCGGCCCCCCGGGCACTTCATAACGTCAAATTCCCGGCCCCCGGGGAAAGGGTTTCATCAAATACCCGGGGGTTGCCCGGGGGGGGGGATGTTGAAGTTTCGAATTGATCGATACATAAGAGACCAGTCACACTGGTGCTTTCTTTTACATGAGATGATAAATGCAAGACAACCAGCCACCATCTACTAAACACACATGCTGTACCTTATCATTACCATTTCAGTTACAACAATTTTTAATTATCTTTGTTGTCAGATGAAAGAAAGGGAGAGAGAACTGGCTGAACAAGCAAAACGGGACAGAGAAATACTAAAACAGCGTGTGGAATCGGATGCTTTGGTGAGTATTATTTATATCTTCAGAAACCAAAAAGGAGAAATAATGAAAGCGGATGAACATTTTATTAAACATTGGTATTTTTTTCCTCCTTTAATAGTTTCATGCCAAACAAGAAGAAAAGAAGTTAGAAAACCTGCTGCAGGCAAAGGGACTGAAGAAATTTCAAACAGAGCAAGTGGTAAGTAGTTAATAAACACTCGCATTTAATTTTTGCGTCCAACGCATCTGGCGTCATTGAAGGCGCTGGATGTTAGAAAAATTCTGTCAGTTTAAACTGCACACTATCTCTTCCTTTTTCTCAACACGCTTGTGGCTTAATCACTGATTTATTTGTTTTTCTCGATTCTGGGAAAATGAAGAGATAAATCAACATTAAGGAGCACGTGGGAGCACACTGTGTAGGAAACAAGACGGCTATTTTGAACACAAACAAAAGATAACTGATATCAATTGACGTTTCTCGGGAACTACCCCACTACCCCCCCCCCCCGTTACTGGTTAGAGTTTTGATTCAAGGCTGGGGTTAGGTTTAGGGGAGGGGTGGGTGAGACCTACATTGGTCCTCTTACTTGTACTGGTTATAATGCAAGTTTCTGAGTATGTTGTTCTTCTGTCTTTTATCTCCAGACTTCTGAAAATGAACGCAAAGTCAAAGAAAAAGAAGTGGAGTTGAAACAGGATAAGGCCAATGCACAAGCAATCGAAGCTGAGGAGCAACAGTTTCAAGAATACGCTTCCAAAGTCATAAAGTCCGCTAAAGATCGAGGGCGAAACCCATACCCCCTCATTAAAGCCGCCAGCGAGGGACCTGGTGGAGGGAGAGGGCCAAGGTTTGAGGGCAAGAACGGAATACGACCAAGTTACCTGGTTTGCGATGGTACGGGTGTGCAACTGCCCAACTATTCAGATGCTACTGTTAGTGGACATCATACGAGAATCTATGGAAATCCCGGAGATAGTCGGAAACGGCTAGGATTCACGTGGTGATTAGAATAAATTGTATACTGCTTCGCTAGTGCGTGCCTGAATTTTAAGGTTGCTTTCTTGAAGAAAAACTTTAATGACAGAGAGTTTGTATGGAGCAAGATAATTTGAATTCATCTTCAACAGAAATATGTACATAGGCGTCTAAGAGTATGGTTTCAAGAAACTTAGTTTTACAGGTATCTCAGTAGTTTAAAACTTCCCAAGCTATCAATGATGTGATGGCCACTGTAAATGAAAGCTTTGTATATATCAGTGTTGCCCAAAAAAGAATATTTTGTATGATGTCTGAAGTGAGTTGCCTCGTTTAATACAATGATGAAGTTACCGTACCTTGTTTTGCCTCATTTTGAATTAAATCAACAAGCCTTGCACATATAATAACAACAACAACAACAATCTTTTATTTGACCCATAATTATAAATGTACAAATGTTAAAAAAGTAAACTAATAAATTGTGTAGGGTACAGGGTGTCCAAATAAAACCATAAGGGCTTTTCTAGGTTGGACACCCTCTGTTTAGATTTAATATATACATATAAATTATTAAATTGGGTCGGTGGGGCACATACACACACTCACGCAGACTCGTACACACAGAATGAACTTGGCAGGGAAGAGAAATAGTTAATACTGGTTTGTATAGAGATTCTTTAGTTTCTTTTTAAATACTGAAAGGCTAGATGATTTTAGGGATTCATCAATCGAATTCCAAGTTTTAGGGCCTTGGAATTTTACACTAACAATGATAAATATAACACTTTTGTGCGTTCATAGCGCTTTTCATAACCTGATTATGTATAAAAGTAGATAATGTGAATCATAATACTATGAAAGACATTCAAATGCTAAAATGGTAAAAACAGTTAAAATAGATACTCATGGGGTACATTACATGTGGAGTGGAACGGTGAGACAGTGGAAGCAGAATCGTGAACAAAGAACGTAACAACGCTATGCTACTACTGACAGTACTATGGGCGCATAACGCTATGTTGCGCCACCAAGGTGATCACACAGTTGCGTTTCACTACGTTCTACTCCACAAAAATTAAGTGAATGCCGTTTAAAAAAGCCACGTCTTGAGCTGGCTTATAAAAATACCCGAGGACCTTGAGTTCTTCATGTTAGGCTTGAGAGAGTTCCACAAAGCCGGAGATGAAATAGAAAATCAGCAGCCGTCATATGTTTTATTAAACGTTAAAGACAAGCTAGCTTGATGTATCTAGTTGAGTCCATTGACGACACACTAGTTTTATGTGTTTTTGTTTAAACAAAACAGTCGGTTTTAAAACTGAGTATAAGGTTAATTTCTCCCATCTTTTGCAAATACACTCTTCTATAAGAACGCCCATCTTTTGGTTGAACGAAGGCTGAACGTTGTTGATTTTTTCGGCAATTCATGATCAGCCTCAAATGTTTTAGTAATCTGCAAGTTTGTTGGAGTTGTTTACCTATAAACTGATGTTCTATCATAGGTACTGAAGAGCATCATTTGTAAACAAAATGCGCGTCCCCTGCAATAAACCATCTAAGTCGTCTATCCCAATGATTAAATTAGGTCAGTTGTGATCCATGGCCATGCTCTAGACTGACTCCCCGTACAACCTTATTAGATTGCCCTTTCTTCCTAAGATCCGTTAAAGGCGCGGATACTACAACATAGCCAGGAATAAATCAACGGTAATAACTCGTCAACCCTATAAATGCTCTGACTTCTTTCTTGGTCATGTAGACCTTTCACACCTTCCGCTACACTGTGGCCAACCACTATGAAATTCGATCCAATTAGATACTTTGTTTGCTTTGCTGTCAATTTAGCTTCAGATAAGTCTTTGAAACAGTTCTTCAAGGACAACCAAATTTTCTTCCCATGTCTCACTATGAAAGAAGATGTCATCAACGTAATTGTCGACACACTTGAGGCCTCCAAGCCATTTCCTTAAACCCCTCACCAGCGACACTCCAGAACTGACCATCCCAAAGACATTTTCAAAAATTCATAGACTCCATAAGATGTGACAAACGCTGGTTTTTGTTTATCTTTGGCTGCCAAAGAAATCTTCCAATGCCCTTTAATCAAGTCTAATTTTGTGGAATATTTCTTGATGACCATCTAAAAAATATCTTGAATTGTCATTGGCGGTTAGTCGAATAGAGTCAAACGATTTAGTTTCTGGAAATGGACACACGCTGTTTCTTCCACCTTTCTTCCGTACAACCACTGCAGGTGAAGCGTAAGGAGACTTGGATTTCCTAATGACATTTTTTTTAACAATTTTTCTATATTTTCTATTTACACATACTGCTAACTAGGGTGCGACAAAACAAAATAAAAATATATACCTTATATATGCTTAATTTAAATTTTCGTAGACTCGACATTGGCTGTTTCCATTTGTTGTTGAAGGTAACGATATTTTGATTTTTAAAGGCTATGTGTTTCTCTATTTTACATCTGCTGCTTACTTCTTCCAAGGAACCTTAAAGCTGAACCTTATATCGCGAACATACGCTGAGAAAATATAATATTTGGCTACTAGTATAAGTTGATTAAGTAGCTGTTCACTTTTACCTGCTTCTAAAATTCCGTATAGGACTTGAGCGAAGGTATCCTTTCACTGGTGTTTTCTTTCCACCAGGTTTTAAAGGTTTCCCAAAAGTTACTAATAGCTTGGCACTCTTTGAATAAGTGTTTCAGTGTTTGTTTCTCAGAACCACAGTAAAGGCACATGTCTGATTCTTTGATTTTCATTTTGAATAAACTAGAATTTGTTGGTAGAATATTGTGTAGAATTTTAAGCTGAAAAGCGATCAATTTTGTCTCCATGGTTACGCGGTAAGGAAGAAGGTAAGTGCTTTGCAAGTCCTCAGCGGCCACACCATGTTGGATTAACATGTTCTGGGAACTTGGTTGAACAAATTTGTGTTTTATGAATTGTGAATAGATCTTTTGCGTTCACAATGAAGAAGGCACCTCATACCACTGTTGACATTATTTATTCAATTCAGATTGCTTCAGAGCTTGTTTCCATTGCTGTGGGATTACACTGATAATTCCGTAATAGTCCACGAAGTTTGCTTTGACGACACCCATATCCAGCATTGTATCAATATTTTTCTTTAAGGATTCTCTCACGCTGTATGGTCTTACATATGGTTTTGAACGTACTGGCTCCTTGAAAAAGGGTTCTAACTCATGCTCAATTATGCTGGAGTTTCCTGGTACGTCAGTGAAGATATGTTTGAAGTTCCCACTTATATCTTACTAGAGCCTAGTACAACACAACAGGTGCATTTGGAAGTTACCATCATCAATAGCTTTATTTGGGCCGCTTTCACTTCATTCAATAATTGATGCTTCAGCCATAAATAACACAGATCCTGTTACTCTGCTCCCTTTCTCTTCGTTCTCTCTTTCGATATATTTCTTGAGCATGTTTGAATGAAAGTTTTTTCCTTCACTTGCCACCTTGATATCGTAGCCATCAACTCTCACGATTCTTTCTACCTCGAATAGATCTTTCTACTGCATTAACAATTTGTTATTGTCGGTTGGTAATGATATAAGGAACTTCCTGTTCTTCGCTTTCCTATCGTAGTACTGTTGGCATCTTTTCTGGGATCGCCTCAGTTCTTCCAGAGCAATTTTGAGAAATTTTTCTGTTCTCCCGTGAAGATAAAAAACGCATTGATATCTTGACTTTATTTCAGATTCTACGATTCTTTAGTCCAGAACTCCGTTAGAATTTGTATGGAACCACGCAAAAAAAAAAACTCAAACAGAGTAAAACCAGTCGTCTCTTCTGGCGCCTCGCAACATGCATACAATAAAGGAATTTATATCGATGCAATTGACGTGGCCGCTCACAACACATTTTCTTCAGTATCCTTTTGCTGTCTCCCCGTTACACGTGGGATGGTAAACAGTTGCTGGTAGCTGTTTGATACTCAACAGTCTGGACATTTGTTTCATACATTCTAATACAAACTGGGTTAGAAATTCACTTAGGATATCCTCCGGTACTCCTGTTCCACTGTACCTCTGTAATAAACCATCTAAGTCGTCTTTCCCATCGATTAAATTAGGTTGTGATCCATGGTCATGCACAAGGCTAACTAAAGGTTTTATTGCCTCTAGCCTCTCCGTGGCTGAGTGCAGTTCCATCTGACTCAACTGCAGCCCGTGCTGCTTCTGGGCTTCTCTCTCTGGTCTTTCTCTTTTTTTTCTCTATCCCTTCTTTGCAGTGCAGGCCAAGCTCTTTCTCAAGCTTTATCAGTGGCTCCATTTGACTATTAAGGTCCTGTTTACAAGGACACCGAGTTTCCCTTGCGCTAGGGTTACCCGGGCTCTAGGGATTCCCTGGCTCTCACTCAGTTACTCTTTTATTTCACGACGTGTTTACAAGCACGCGAAACAACTTATCCTGGCTGCCCGGATTTCCCTAGTGCAGGGGTTTCACTGGCTGAGCAACAGGAAAACTCGGGTGCTTGGGCTATCTTTTTCTCTTGTAAACGCATCGCTAGGGATAACTCGCCTAACGGCGCGCCAAGAAGAGTTGTCCCTGGCAGCAGGGCTATCCCTACTTTGCTACATTTTCTTGTAAACTTGAGCTATCTATGTCCCTAGGACCAGAGATATCCCTATATAGCGTTAGGGAAACTCGGTCTCCTTGTAAACAGGGCCTAAAACTACCGGACAGTTCGAATAATTATATTTCTAGAGTACACGCTATTGGCGCGCGCCACCTGTATCGAAATTCATGACATTGATAAAGCCTAGCGTTTTTACGCTGACCCTAGAAATATTTTCGCCATAAATAAGTTGAACTTACATTTAAGGAGTACGCATCATTTTGGATTTCCAGAACTACCGTTCAACTGGAGTGAAAAATATTTATGACACGAACCAAACCCAGTTGCCTCAAAACATCAGGATCCAGCCCAGGTTGGGCGAGAAAGAAAAAGGCAGTATAAGTGAAAATTGAAAGTAATTTGGAAAAATGAAACGACATAAAAAATTAAGTATAGTTTTTGTTTTCTTTAGCGCACACCCTAGCATTTGAAAACTAGTGACCCAGGACGAATTCCTCTTTAAGGGTTATAGATTCGGAATGTTTTTGCTAGCTCAACCGAATTTAATTGAACAACAAAACTGAACTAAACTGACTTGATCGTCCAAACAAACTGTTCTTGGTCTGCGAAAGACAATCCAAGCTGTGTAAAGTGCTGTACAGCACAATACAATAAGGGTTACAACGGGACGATTCACAGCTGAGAGATGTTTACCGTTTATTGCACTTATGATGTGGAAATGCCGTCATCATACGGGGAATTAGGCAAAGTTGTGCCTTCACAATAAAAAAAATTATGAAAAAATTAATTTTCCCAGTTACTAAAACTGAGAGAAGGCCTGATAACTGGTTGGATTTAAAAAGTCTGGATACACAAATAGCTGGCTATGGGAACGATAACAACTCCAAACATGAATTTATGAACGCCTCTCGTTTTATTTTTTTTTCTCAGTTCTTTGCTTGTAAAACGCAAAAGAAAATAATAACGAAGAAAAAACAACAAGCGACGTTTGCGAACTCTTCAGGTTCTGACTGTTTGTGGGTAGTAGTAGTAGCTTTATTAATGTGTCCGGCATTGCTTCTAGCAAGGTTGACCTCGCTAATCGGGGACACCTAATTACATATTATGTAGAAAACTTATATATAGAAAATGTTAAAATCATTTTAAGATTAAAAATACATTTAGATGTCCGATATCTAAGTACAATATATAAAATATCAGAACTATATATAAATATATAAAATACAATTATATGTATGAAAAAAGTATTAAGGATAACTATTTATAACTGTCTATGTCTATAATCTACATCCATCTAATATTTTACAAGTGTAAAATCGGTCAATGTATATATCTACTCGCTTTTTTAAAAATAAGAACCAGATATTTTGGCCGAGGCCCGTGGTTCTTATTTATTTGGGCATTTCAGCCTCAAATTGTTCTCAAATAGCCCTTTTCACGGTTCCTGAAAAGTAACCAAGCCTTTGTCTGGCTCCGAGGCGAACGTTGACCTTACACGGTTAGAGATGTGAAACTGGTTAGCGTAATGATATCACTGATTTGTAATTTAGTGTTTTCTTAAAAGATGTACAAGTGTCACTGGTTGCCTTTGTATATCCACATTCGGAGTAGCCATCAGGCGATGTTGCACGGCGAACATTAAGCATTAGTATTTTACAGTTTAACAACAAATTATCTCCACTGAATACAGTTTGTAAAATAAATGTTCTTATAAAAAAGGTTTTTTTAAAAAAAAATGAGTGTATAATAAGACTGATGCAGTTTGGAAAAGAACTGAACTGGTGTTTTATCACTGACTCGGATGAAAGTGATGAGTTGCGATGTTTCCTCTTGAAACACTGTTGTAGCTCCGAGTCTTGTTATGGTTCCGAGTTTTTCTTAAATTTTGGGCGATCTAAACCTCATCAGTGTTCTTGTGTATATATAAAATAGTTCTGATATAAAAAGCGTGTCCTCGGACGTGTTAAAAAATATAAACAGACAACTAATAACCGCTTTAATTGAAACAACAACCTTTTAATATTGACGTGAAAGAAACAGATGAATAGTTTAGGAAATAAAACTAGGATTTTACAGGCTGTGATTTTTGAAAGCAACTTATTAAACATATTTTAAGTTTGAGCTTTCAAATTATCTAGTTAATTGCAATTTTATTATCAGAGTCTTCTTGTCTTTCTATCAGTTTTTAAATCTTAAATCTTGCACAGCTGTTCAGTTGAAGTGATACCCATAAAATGCTAAAACTATGGAAGATAATTCATCAATTCTGCATGGTCTTAATTAACTGCCCTGTATCGGCTATTGTCGTTCTTATGTAAAGAGAGCACTGAAGGAGTAAATATTTGCACACAGATCCTTCACGTCTATCGGGTTGGAATATGCTTTAAATAACAGTTATAAATAAGCGTGAGTATCATACTTCATAGTATTAGAGTACAATAACAGATTTAAAAACTTTTGGTAGTGTATTGCTAGAATAAGGGCAGAAAAATTCAGTACATTTTCATGGCTGCATGCTGTGCAAATGTTATATCAGACACAACGCTTGTTAAAACAAAGGTTTTACTTGCAACTCCAGATTCATTTGTTCCTGGATTCGTAGTGTTCTTCCGAATATTCTTCAAGAAATATAAACGATTTTTCGAGTTCAGAAAAAAGATTTAACGGGACAATAAGCCTTTTTTAAAGTTGAAAATGATTTACACAAAAACAAAAGCTAGACTACACTAATGTATGAAAATAAACTTTTTAATTAACTTATTTCAAGTAATTTCAATAGATTAACTATAATTTATCATTCTTCTACCTGGATTTTATAATTTCCATTTTTAAAGTTTACTACTAGTTTCTAGTTGATTACTCTATATAATGTATAGATAATTTCACTTGTATGGGACCTTTATAATATTCAGAAGAATGTGTTGGGGTGTACATATAGCGATAATTAGTGTTTATAAGCATTACTTTTGTGATGTAAATGTGTTTTGTTCCAGCAACCAATAGATACCTGGTTGGCACATCAATAACGGAAGTTAACGGAACTCGTCCACGTAGCCAGTTTGCTAAAGTGTTTATGTTTCACGCCGTGAACGAAGGTCCTGTCCCAGGCCACTCGGTCAAACAAGACTTGGTCCAACGTTCTCGGCGTCAGGCTAAAGGTCCGTATTAACAATAGATGACGACAGTTATATCTAAATAATATTGTAATAACTATAAAAGACATATTGATATAAAATCTCCAAGCTTCAAACTTCGTTGTTTAACAGAAACTGGAAAAGAATTTCACTTGCTAGTCAACTCTGTACTGACTAACTGTCATGCTTCTCTAAATAGGTATCAGAAAAGATTTGTTTTGAAACAACAATCCACTGTTTGATGGTCTCTCTAAATTTCAAGAATCTTTCATAAATTTTAGATTGGCAATATTCAGTTAAAGGGACTCTTTCACAGCTAAATTAATGGGTATTCTCTTTTCAAGAAGTTGAATTTTTACGTTATTTATCCAATGGATTTCAAAAGTACGACAGTAATCTATCACTTCTGCCAAGGTTTTATGCATTTTAAACAATTTACTATATTGTGTCCCGGCCCGGAACACAAGAATAGACAACTACAATCCAACTTAATCGCCTCCTAAACACGGACCATCCATAGCATTTAGATTGGTATCTGAACGGTACCTATGTAAAGATATTTTAGCTTGAAACAGGTTTTTTGTCAAAAAAATCCCTGAGCATGCGCAAAGCCACGAAAGAGTCCTTTTAAGACTTACTGTCATAATAAGTAAGTCACATTGGCATGATGTATGTCGGAGGAGTTTGCTAATGGCCAGATTCGGGGAATCGGATGAATAACATTTACAAATGACTGATAGGTACCAACAACCAACACAAAAAAGCCAACTATCATCAGAAACCAGGCAGCAACCTGTTTAACATCCGGGATCTCCGGATGGAGCCTCACTCGCAGATAAAACGCGGGAGGCAAAATGTAGATTATGAGCGTTGTGCCGATGGCTCCAACAAACCCCCACACCATCGCAACCTATAAACACATTGCAGACGGTTAGTGTAAAGTATTTTTCTTTTTTATCTGAACAGATTTGGAGATGCGTTGACTATACGACTATAAAACAATTATTCGACGAACTCGCGTTGGATATTTGGGCGACAGATAATCAGTGCGGCGCGCAGCGAAGAGTTGGATACAATCATAATATAATATAACATGATATGACAACATAACATTGCATAACTTAGCTTAGCGTAACATAACAACATAACATAACAAAACTTAACACAACATAACGATATAACATAACACATCAAAGCACAACATATTTATTTCACATTTCATATTTCAAGGGCAGTTACTATGTTTAACATATTTGTGAAAAGTGTGAGTGATGCACTAATGAATACAGTTATTCTTTTCGGAAGTGCCTAGATCTAAATAGACCATGAGGTTTTCGAGTTTGACACTTGTCATATTAATTAATATTTGATATGCAGGCATCAAATTTAACTTATTTTCATAAATAAGTAAGCACAACTACAAAATGAGGATCAGACATATCGAACAAGTGTGAGTGAATGCTTTACTAAATACCAAATTGCATGTTGTTGTTTCCTTTTTAATTTTCAGAACCATCAGCTATATAGCCTTCTTGAAGACGCATTATTTCGCAGTGGGATTCTCCCTCGGAAATACGCGAACATGTGTAAAACTTCTTTGACATATGTATGAGATTCTTTACCCCAAAACATTTTAAAAAACTGTTAGAAATTACAGCAAATGTTTTTTGACGAATTATTCTAGTTCCAAGTTGTAAGAAGTTCAAAATGAATAAATATAAGATAAAAAATATAACTGAAATAAAAAAAAATACAAAGATATAAAAAAGCATTTAGATTCGTTCGTGGTTGAGAGGAAAGGGGAGGAAGATTGCGCCATTTCTTTTTAATAAGTATTAGAAAAATGTTTTGAGCCCCACGATTCTTAGCAGTACCAGAGGTGTCAGCCTCAAACGATTCTTAGTCAAATTCTAGTTTGAAATTTGGTAGTTCCTCGCTCTCCGAATTCTCTGCCATTTCGATAAAAAAAACCTACCAAATCGGCAATGTATATAAAATACACTGCAATGTGTCTGTGTACAAAAATAAAACACGCTGCCTAGCCAATCAGAGCGCACGTTATATTTGATATATTTTATAAAGAATGTTTTGTTGTGTACGTAAAAAGAGTACGTAAAGTCGAATGACTTCTTTTCCCGTCCAAACAGTCGAATGTTCAAGAGTTTACAACAGAATGGCTTAATTTCGAGAAAAGGAGTAAAATGTACAGTACTGAAACATTTTAGAAGTGTTGAACAATAATAATGAGCCTGAGCATGATTCTTAGAAAATTCTTATTTTTCAGGGATTTTGAACCTTATGATCTTATAAAAAGAATTCTCATAAAAAAGAAACGGTGTATGAACATAAAAGATAAAGTGAAAAAGTAGTGTCTCACCTGAGGAATATTAAAGGCGAGAACGTAACTGACCGCTACAAACAGCGCAGTCTCCACAACCCACACGGTCGTATTGGGGCCCGTCCACGACTCGTTAGATATGTAGTGTAGACAGCGATACTTCCAGCTGTCAGTACGAGTATTTTGGCGAGATCTGTGCTCCTTCCATATCAACTGTAACCAAACAGACTGGTTATAATATAACTGTTTTCACACTACAAGACAACCAACCTTGAAAGATGGACAACTCGGTTCAATGAAGGTTTCTGGGCAACGAGCCATGCACCCACCCCTCCCTTACACCTAAACCTAACCCCCAACCTTAACTCTAACTAACCTAAGGGAGGGGTAGGTGGGTAGTTGACCAGACATCTCCATTGATATGACAGCTCGTTGTCCTAAATTGCGTTTGTCCCACTTCCATAAAGGGCGAATTGTTCGAGCGAACTGGCCGTACGCGTCTGAAAGGTGTCCTCCTTTCTAGCGTCAATACCTAGTTCCAATCAGCAAAAACAAATCTCGCAATCAAAACAATAATAATTGGTTGTTCACCAGCCCGTGTCGGCAAAAGAACCAAGTTTACCGCGTGTATTTGACAGTTTGTAAACAAAATTATAAGACGTTGATTAAACATGTCTCGTAACACAGTTCTGGTAACGCAAAATTTTCCCAGATCCGTTCCCTTGTGGGAATATCGATAGTCATTACTCTGCCAAATATTCAACACAAGCATCACGTTGTGCATTTAGCACCCACGGGAGAATGAATCTAGCAATATTTTAGCAAAATGGTGAAGTGCCAATACATGTTCGTTTTCGCATTAGGAGATGGACAATGTTTTCAGACGTTCACCTCCATCGTCTTAATGTGAAAAAAGGGTCGGATACAATTTTAGACCAAGTCGTTTGACTTGTTCTTTGTCTAACCCTATTCGGACTGGGACTTTTGGAGCTACTGGGACTGGGGGGAGGGAATGAAAAAAGCCCACAACTACAACTACCACACCAAAATTTGATGCGCTAATAAGCTAAGTCAATTCAACGACTCGGTTCCCTTTTGTTGCGTTTTCACTTGAGTTCACACTCTGAAAGACCGACGAGCTAACCTCAAATAGTATGTCTCTTTGAAAAAGTACTTCATCTTCAGGTGTGAAAACGGTAACTGGTACTGTGTTTTCCTTGTATAGGTGTAAATACGTTTTATGCTGTGGTTGCGGTCGTTATTCTTGCCTTGTACAAACTTACCCTGTTGATAATGGCGCGACACGGGAACACCAGCAGCGGAAAGCTCAGGATTAGCGTTAGTGCCAGACCACAACGTCCAACGCTAATCACGATGTCATCAGCTCTGTAGTTCTCTGTGATGTCCTGTGCGATATACTTACGGAACTGCCGGACACAACTTGGACATCAGACTTGGAAAATATTAGAGACACATTGGAAAGACCAGTAATAGAACGAGATATACTAACGTTTCATTGGATGTTAACTGTAGACAAAATATATTAATGTGAAGGGGGAAATCGTTATACCCAAAAGTGGTCAAATACCATATTCCTGCGCTGGCAAGTATGGTGTGAGCAAATGCCCCACATCTGTTTTGTTTCTCCTCCCCCACCAACAGCCCACCCCCACCCCCTCTGGCTTAATATTGTCAGTGATAAGTTCATTACTTGTTCCGATGATAAGTATACATCCCCTTCAACTTTCCAAAGGTTTGAAATAAAAAATGTTCCAGCTCTTCACACGTTTTCTGTAACTGAAGCAACTGACAAACACTTTTTGTTGTCGTCTTTTATGATTCTGTTTTAATTTTGAAATCATTTAACATCTCAAAACTAATATTGACCTCCTCTAAAAGTCTCTAGAACTCCGAAAATGTCAATAAATTTAATTATCCTTTATTTTCTTAAACGCCACAAGGCATTGCATTTTTGATAATTTCAAAAAAAGATTGTCATTACACGTACCTGCGTATAGCCAAAGAAACTAACAACAACATTTAATAGATACGTGATTGCCATTGCAGTGTAGAGTATAATCCTTTTGTTAGCCCTCGTTTGATACCGCAACTCGCTGTGCATAGGTAGAATGTTAAAATGACAGGCGAACACCAGTCCAGTGATAGAAAGGGCAGTGATAACACCACCAAAATCTTTGGGCCACCACTTCATCGGGTTGTCCGGCCGCTCAAAATCACCTCCTATATCTGCCTTGACCGAGTTGTAAACAACTGCAACGGACAGGAATAACACGCAGACGACGCTGGAGGGAAAGGCAGCAAATAAAGGAGTTGTTAATCTCACACCACAAAACATAAGATCATGTAATTACTGAAGGGGAATTTTAGCTTCTTCTTTGATTTTGTCAGTTCGTAAAGACGGTTTGCAAAGGATTTTGAAAAGAATAGAGTTTGGAAGGACTTGCCACACCATTGTTATGAAGAGTCCAGGTGCCACTCTTTACAAATAAGCAAGATTTAAATGCTAAAGTTAATAAACGTTGCTCAACTTCTAATTACTTAAAAGATATCTATCTTCTAAACACCTTTTCTCTAAATTACAAAACCAAAAACTCTAAAACTAAAGCTAAAAAGCCTTTTAGAAAGTGTTTCGTGGAGAGTTTTAATTTGAAGAAAGCTGGTCTGAAGACGTAATTTTCATGGTTTTTGACTAGTTAATCAAAGTCAGGCAAAAAAACGATGGGCAGATTTATGCAAATAGCTTGAAAAATAAAATAAAAACTGTGATGAGAAGTTCTATTTTTCTGGCTGCGAGAATTCAGAAAGAGTTGAAATTAAATAGATTTTACATAAATTTTGTAATTGGATCGATATTCTCATATTATATTATAAAACCCCATTATTTTTCCAATCTCCCATCTTATTTTATGGCAGGAAATTTCGTAAAACAGAAGCATAAATTGTCTGACCTTGAAAAAATATATTTAGATTTAGGTTTAGATAATGCTTTCGACAAAAAAGTAGTAGCCCTTATTTAACGTCGGTAGTTCCGTCAGCTCCTAGAACTGCTAATACACATTCATAGTGTGAGTTGGACAAATTGAACTTTGAATTAGTCTTTTGAACATTTGGTTCAACCATGGACAAACAATTTATGGTGAGTTTTTGCATACCTAAGGACGGACGTATACTTGAGGGAAGTAACACTGCGCATGAGCGTGAATGGTGAAATTGCAATGACAACAATTGTTAAAACGACGATCCTCTGTGACCAAAACGACTTCTCGCCACACATCAGAATGAAAATCGGGTGTAGCTACAAAGGAATAAGAATAGTTTTCGTTTAAAGGTTCAGCTCAGAAGAGACAGAAGACACAAGAGAGAAAAGGATGGAAGTGAAAGGGAGGGGGGAAAGAATAGGAGACAAAGAGGAGGGGGAAATGAGACCTGGAGAGAAAGAAACGATAAAAAGGGACTGGAGAGAAACGAATGGGAGAATATGGGACAAGAGAAAATGGGACAGGAGAGGCGAGAGAGAAAGGGATGAAAGTGAAAGGGAAGGGGGATAAAGTTGGAGAAAAGGGGGAAAAGACAAGTAAAATGGAGACAAAGGGATCATGAAAATGGGATTGAAGAGAAAGAGATAATAGAAAAAGGGCAAGAGAAAAAGAACCAGGAGGGAAAGAGATGAGAGAAAATGGGGCAGGAGGGAAAGGGGCACGAAAGAAAGGAATGGGAGAAAATGGGACAACAGAGAAAAGCACAGAAGGGAAGGGACCAGGGAGAAAGGGACGAAGGAGAAAGAGATAAGATGAGAAGAAGAGATGTGAAAAATTGGGCAGGAGAAAAAGGGATAGGAGGGAAATGAATGGGAGAAAATGGGACAAGACAGTGAAGCACAGAAGGGAAAGGGACCAGGGAGAAAAGGGTGGGAGATAGGAAAAGGACAGGAGAGAAAGACACCAACAAGAAGTAGATAGGGGAAAATGGGATAGGAGAGAAAAACGCAGGAGGGAAAGGGGCAGAAGAAACAGGAATAGGAAAATAAGAGACAGATGCGAAAGGGATAGAAGAAAATGGGACAGGAGAGAAAGGGAGAGAAAGGGAGAGAAGGGCATGGGAGAAAATGGGATAGGAGAAAAAGAGAAAGAAGAGAAAGGGGTCAGAGAAAAGAACAGACCAAAGAGTTACAAGGTTATTTTATTTTTGCCTTCTGGTCCCTTCCCCTTCTACAACCCTGTACAGTAATAAAGCACCCCACTCCTCCACCCCCCACACCCCACCAACCTGATCTGTGATGAGAATCCAATAAGCCACTGAGCACAAGAACAAGGTGATGATCAGCACAAATTGTGTCAAGAACTGAAAACAACAAAATGTTAGGTTCTATCAACATATAGCACATTATAAGGAATCTCAAAAGTAATTGAGCTGCAAAAAATGAACAACACACAGACTGGAAATTTTGTTCAATTTTATCTTGAATGTTGATAATTATGTCTTCAAAAGTAAAATAGAATCTAAGTTAGGATTTTTAAAATACTCAATGGCTGTTTTCTGTAATTGTAAATCTACGCCCAGGGTTGGAGAGTCTAACTGGGGAGGGGGAGGGGGGGGAGGGGGAGGCACCCAAACCCCATTTTTGACCTGAAAAAACATTATTTTCATTATCCTAAATTTCTGAGATGATATTGATGAAATAAATAAGCTATGTTGACCAAACCTTTCAGTATTGAGAACCGTTTTTTAAAGATTATCCAATAAAAACCAATGATATTTACCTTTCCTTTGGGGCCAAATGCTACTTTTGCAACATCTTCAATATTTCTTATTTTCCCCTGACAATATTTTTTGCTGTTTATGATTAAAAATCCACCATGTGTTGAGGCCATGAGCATTGCAAACAAAAGCAGTGATGTTAAGATAAATCCTCCTTGTTGAAAGGCAAATGGTAGTGATAATAGTCCTCCACCAATCATAGTTGAAATAAGTGTAAATATTGAAGAGAATACAGTTCCATGCCGCTCCTGGTCATGCAGTTCTAATCCTTGATTGATAAGTGGAGATGATTCAGTGAGAGTCACACTCACATTATCGGCTACTGATGGTTGATGAACACTGAAGAATGATTTGCAGTATTACAAATAAGTGCTGTACACAAGTTTATATTTAATACCACCCCCCAAATGCATGAAATGATACTAGTAACCACAGATCTAGAGCCTTCTAGGAGTAATCTCATCTTATCCCCCACTCCTTCAGAAAACTCTCCTGGTTGTGGCTAAAATTGAGAAATTGTAGTCAATGGTTGTTTTGAGCCATGGCTATGCATTTTGAGTAACTGGGCAATCAACAAATGCTGCACTTGATGGTAATTATCCTCCTCTGATCAAGCTGGCAGACTAATAAGTGACTCTTGGTGCAAGCCAAAGGCAAACTTGACTATTTTTAAGATTCCACGTTTGAAAATGATAAAAAGCAATTATGATGTAAAATTATGTTATCACAAACTAGAGTGATTACCCCCCCCCCCCCGTATATTATTAGAATTTCTAGTCTTTGAGTTTACAGTTGTGTTAGTACACACTTGCAGCTTGAGATTATTGAAGCTGAAAAATGAGGTTTTTTGGTAAGAAATCACTCATATCTTGTGCTTGCTTAATGATTTTATTGATTTAAGCAAGCACAAGATGTACCTAGGAGTGATTGGCTCAATGTTTTATTCCACTTCCAAATCATTGTGATTCATTAATGCAGATAAACTTTGAGGTGTAATTTATTTCAGTTTCCATGTTTGAACCAATCAATTCTCCAAGCAGTTAGTAACTATGATCATATTATTATTATTTTAATAAGCTATTGCACAAATGAAAATTGAAAAATTTGAAGATTAGTTCTTAGCCTCTGAGATTCTGGAGGAAAGGGGGATATTCTACGACTAATATCAAAGTTATAAAGAGCTCAAAACATTAAAGCCATCTTTCGAACCCACCCCCCTCCCAAAACATACCATGTGCCAAACCTACTGTA
>JANRMR010223914.1:1698-17442 GCA_025434825.1 Bergia sp. 'catenularis'
TCCCCATTTATGTCACAGGAAAAATGATCCTCAGTTTTCCTGAAAATCATTTGCTGCCGCACCAGGTTTATCACTGCTTTATCACCTTCTACAGTAGTCAGATTCTACTGTTTTAGGCCCTTTTTTGTTAAACTGATATGATGTCATAAATCGTCACGACTTTGTTTCTGGATGCAAGAGCTCATATTTTTTAATAACCATTTTGTTCTCATGAATTTGTTTGCAGCAGCACAGCAGATGGTTTTGAACTATCATCCCCATTTATGTCACAGGAAAAATGATCCTCAGTTTTCCTGAAAATCATTTGCTGCCGCACCAGGTTTATCACTGCGCTTTTCTTTTGTAAACGTATCTTAGTGTACTATTTTATAATTTCTGTGTTTTATTTTTCAAATGTTCAGTGTACGTACAATGAAAGTGTGATAAGAAATAAACGTTTTTTGCTGCCAAACATAATGTTTGACCAAATCGTGAAATCGTCCGTTGAAAACCGTGTTGTAAGAATTTTACACTGAACAATAATTGTGTACTAGCTTTAGAATAGTGCTGATTTAATCTCAAAATTATTTTAGAGAAATTGGCGAAGCTATTCAGAGAGCGTGTAAATACGTCGCCAAAGAAATGTATGGTCTCCATGACTGGCTGCTGGCCGTTCCGCTGGTACACTTCCTCCTCCAGCTGTCAGCGCCTTTCAAGTCAGTGTTGTTGATGGAGAAACCCAGAGACGAAGAGTGGTGGGGAGCGCAGGGCTTGGAGACAAAGGCTGTGAGGAATAGAACAGTGACTCAAACAAAGTAATGTAACTTCACCCCTCACTCTTACTCAGTTAGCAAACACTGGTACCGGAAAGCGGCTTTTGTTTTTGGTAATCCGTGTTCATTAGGAATATCAGATTGTTGAATTAATTTAAAAAACATTTTTAAAACTATTAAGGTATGCCCGTATATTCATGCTATTGATAATGCGTGCCAGAACAGTATTTACAATGCGATATAAAAGTTGTTATTACAATGTAATACGTGCAACTTAGACCTAGTAAACGGTTTAAAGACGAATGTGATTGGCGGCTGCTAAACTAAGCTGTACGTCCACGAATTTGTAAGCGTCTGAAGTGTTTTGTTTGTCACTCAAGCAACCTACTCGTCCTAAACAGGCAATTTTCAGTGTGTCACGTGATAAAGTGATACAAGCTGATACAGTATTGTGCCCTATAGCTTACACACAATAAATGTTGTGTTAAGAGAACATAGTAAGTAAATAGTTAACAGTTGTACCACTTTGATTTACTTCGCTTGTTAATGTTTCAGAAACAATATATTATTTAAGTTGGTTTGCCGGTAAAAATCTTGAGGAAGAAGAATCGTAGAGTAGATATACTTCTTCATAATCGTTTTGCTTGTACGAAATTACACCGCTTACTGACATTTATGTGTATTTCATTTGACAGCTCGCCAGCTTTAATGCTACGACAAATCGCCCCATCGTTTCAACTGGATCCGTTGTTCCGAAGGACGTTCCTGTTAGCTCTTCCAGTGAAGGAGTACCCCAAGGTGACGGTGTCATCGATGTTAAGACCACTGGAAGTGTTTACGACTCTGGCCAAGATTCTACCAGAAAAACAGTATTGGTCCTTGGATGAGGTAATATGAGAAATGCAACACTCACGCATGCACAATTACGAATACGGTACACACTTAAAGAAGTTTGTCCAGAGATTTGCGCGAAGGAACGCTGTGCCATCATTGCGTATGATAAATACATTTTACCTTTAAATACCATAGAGCATAGCACAGCATTAAAAGGCACAATACAGCATACTGTAGTCCAGCACAGTTATGATAACAAGCTGGTGTGGTTATCCGTGTTATGAGTGACATTTCGTACACTTTGCAGTGGGTCAAAACGTGAAAGTTCCAATTGTTACTAATATAGATAGCTTTTGGAAAGATATTTCAAGACAAATAAATTTTTTTTGAAATGTCAAGTTGTTGTTGTCAAGATATTGCGAAGAAAACAATTTCAACTTAACACTCAACTGCTTTTTCTTAAAGTGTTTCATTACAACTTTCCCCACGTGTCAGGGCAATACAAAAGGTCACAACTCGGTCAATCTTTGGCCTACCGCTAAAAAATTTAGCAAAACAATAGATTATTAAGCCTTGTCCAAAACTGTGCCAGGGGTTTTAAAATCTTATTTTGGCTTATAGAGTAGGTTCTGACTTGAAGAACGAAAAGTTCTGAAAGTACAGTAAGGCTTTTCCGTCTTACGGCTTTTGTTCTTCACTTAAGCGGTGCCATGCCGAATGGAGCAAGATCACAATAGACAGGGTTCGTACGCTTCTTGGAAAGTCCTGGAAAATACCTTGAGAAACTCCTGGAAAGTCCTGGAATTTTATTTTCCAATAAGTGTACGAACCCTGAATAGACCTTTTCACATTTTCTGAAACGTAACCAAGCTTTTGTCGGGCATCGAGGCGAAAGTTGACTTGACCCTCCATACCTTTAACATACAAATCAGTGATATTATTATGCTAACTAGTTTCACATCTCTAACCATATAAGGTCAACGTTCGCCGCGGTGCCAGACTTGGTTACCTTTCAGGAACTGTGAAAAGGTTCATTCGGACGGCATAAAATTGAAGTGAAACCGGCGTACGGAAAATTAATTTCGTTATAAATCACGGTTTTCCAGTGCGTATCTTTACCATCATTTAGAGAAACTTATAAGCTTTCAACAGATATGTAGGTTTGTATTATGTTGAATTACAAGAGAGGGTGTATTGCTGTCACTTTCTTTCTACTTTAGTGGTTTGCAATTTGTACCAGTGTAAACGCTCAAACCTCAAAGGTCATTGGTATGCTGGAAATTGAGAAAGGTTCCCAGTAAGTATTTATTGCAAATTGTGTGTATTTTAAGTATCATAATATTAAGTATCATTTATATGTGATTTTCTTGAGTAATTGGACACCCCATTGAGCCATTGAAAAGCTGACTCTTTGGCTCATGAGCCATTCACAGTTGCGAAGATAATCGCCATTACAACAACACTTCTCCTCTCAAAGTTGAGGGTTTTTCATAATTTTAATTTTTTTATTAAGTGGAGACCACTTCAGACGTGGCTTAATAACTAGAAATGCTCTCTATACTGTTAAAATGAATTTCACTGGAAAATCTTGGAATACTTGCTGAACTATCTGTTGTATTAATTATAACTTTTCTTTTCTCAGCCCTGTTTAGCGTTCTCAATAATTTTGTTTACCGTCTTGTTATTCATATTTACTTTACCAGTCTACACTTGCACTTTGTAAGTGTAATCACGAAGTTTAAAGTATACATTTTTTTGTAAAATCTTGCCTCCTAGGGTAGTACAACCTGATGAGAGCTTAAAAGACGAAGCATTGTACACAGCTGAAGCGGCATTGCGAGTACTGGTCGCGATAGTGAACCATAAGAAACTGGAACGTTTGGACACGATATGCGAATGCATCAGAAGTCTCTCCATCCTTCTGTCATTCCTTCATGCCAGTGATGAGAACATTGACAAACAGGACAAAACCTGGACATCTTCAAAATCTGGAAAGCTTTTAGCAGAGGTGATTGATATCCTGATCAGATGCTTGAAAAAGAGTCTACTTGATTCAATGCCTTGTTATCACTTGGAATACACTGACGAGGAGCTACAGGTGGGAATAAAAGTGTTATGATTTTGCATGTTACATCTGTGTCGGATCCGTCTTTTAATGCTGGTTCAAACGGATCAAACATCCAACATTGTTGGACAAAACATGTTGGATGATGTTGGACGGTGTTGGATGCGGAAGTGTTCAAACGAATGCAACGCCATCCAACATAAAAAGTTTGAACCATACTAAATTCATCCAGCATCGTCGAACACGATCCAACAAAGTCCAACATGTTCGAACGTGGTGTTTATAACGGATCGAACATGTTGTGTCCTACAATGCTGGATGATGTTTGACCAACATGTTTGATCAGTTTGAAAGGACCTCTTTGCGTGTTTGGAAATTACAGTCAACGTGTTTAGTTTTGCTAAGCCAAAAGTCGGGTAATTTTGTATGCTTTCTATGTTTTGTTTACTGTTGGGGGAACAAGGAACCTCCCATACATTCTCTTAAGTTGGATTCAAACAAATCGTTTCGTTTCTTTCACCGGTCCTCAGTTTTAATCCCATGATCCAGAGAACTCATTCTCGGGGATACAAACGAGCGAGAGAAAATACTTTTCGGATTGTCTGGCTCAGTTGGGATCATTTAAGCAACGAATTTATTTAGGTATTTTGATCTCAAATAAAGGCTAGTTGCCGAGACCTACGAATTCAGTATTTGCATGATCCAGTTGTTTCCGTTCTCTCTTGAACTAAATGTTAAAAAACTGGCCTTAAATTTTCAAAATAACCTCTTTCGTCTGTGACTACTGTAAATGTATACACCTCTGGGAAATATAAGAAGTCCCACATACGTTTTTCTTCGGAAAGGCTAATACAGTTTCGACAAATGAAAAAATATGGCATTTAAAAGGCCAGAGGAATTAAGTGGTTGGATGGGTTTTTAAGCTCATACTGTTGTCTTTCAATTTCCGTCGTAGTCTACGTACAAAACAACTTAAAAAAACTTTAGGTGTTGAACATGAAATAATGAGTTTCGGTTCATTTTCACAGCAAGACATGCATATAGTCTTAAACCTGCTTTCGTTCCTAAGTTTTGAAACTCTTGCTTCCTTTGACCAAAACCATAGTTTTACATGACGAGTTAACTTCGAGAGAACAAAGAGAAAGTTTCACACCATATCGGATCAAAAGCTTCGTACACCAGCCGGTAGATCTGGTTATAGGGTGCAGATATCCTTAGCTACCAGAAACGTTCGACAAATTTCACTAAAATACAAAGGTATGAGAGATACAATAGATATCTACGGTGTCAAGAATACTGAATTTACAGGGCAAGACAAAAAGTTTGAGAAGTTACTTTTTCCTTGGTTATAAAGCATTAGAAATATTTTGGATGTCCGAATTTGAAGTGTGCTTGGATGAAAGCTATGGAAAAGTGAAAACTAAACGAAATTCTATACGAAGAGAAAAAACAATAAAAATGTTATGGGAACAAAACTTTATTTTTGAAGTGAGATGTACCAAATATCACATATCTGAGTTCTTTTCTGCAAAAAGAAACCTTCTTGTTTAAATGGCAAGTTCAGTTAGTTATAAAAAGGTCTACGTGTCCGACTGAAAACTTAAATTCAGTTCCCGGACAATCGGACGTAGCTTTTTGTTCACCATACTTCATACTCAAACACTTATTACATTCAAATCAAAGTAGACCATTATTGGTACTACTTAGTCTTTCGAAGTTTTACACTACGTTTTTAAAACATCGAAGCGGAAACTGTCGTCGATGTTCCGAAACGATTCTTAAAACGAGATTCTTGAAAAATGGTTTAGATGAAACGTATATCTTTCAGAGGTGTTAATCCTAGAACAACAAATGTTGTCCGAGTGATAGAGGATAATATGTAATGTATCGAGACACGTTTTTGAAGTAAAGTTTAGAAATATGTTGCAATATGCTTATTTTCTTCGGGTCTGTCGGAGAATTCCAGCGTATAAATACAGAAAAGTACGTAGAAATTTGCTTTCTATTATAAACCTCATTTTAAGAACAAACAAAATCGTCGTTTTATTTGTGATGTCCAAAATAAGATGCTTTTTATGATTTTCAGATTTGGACACGTCTCCTTTCTGTTGGATGGAGTAGCCAAGAGTACGGACAGTTCTGGAGTGACAAATTGCTGCATTCCTTTAGATTACGTTTGGAGCAGGTAACTTCTTCCTCCGTTTACCCATGGCGCAAGCAACCTAAGCCTCATTCTTATTTAAGTTAATTTGTTGGAAGTATTAATTTTGTCAAAAGGAAACTCCAGTTCTTGATGAAAAAACAGTTAAAAGTAGAATAAGGTTATATCATCTCTTCACTTTACATCAGAATGGCTATGAATAACCAGCTGTAAATAATTTTTGATCTTTTGCTTTGACCAGTTTAGCTATGTCACAGGGTTCTGTATGCTAGTAAGGGGATAACATGTTCACGCGTTAAGAACTAACTTAAAACTCGGTTTGACAACCATGGTTACGGTATGAGTTGTTCTGCAGACATCCCTTTTTGTATGTGGATATGCCTTCTTACTGAAAGCTGGCTGGCAACGTACATTTTTTAGGAATTAGGCGTTAATACCGCACGGTATACCTTCGCATGGTCATGGGGATAGCCAAGGACCAGGTCAAAGGTTTTTGGTTATTTGAATCCATGAAATGACTTCACGTTTTTATCAAACTACTTCTGCAGAAAAGGCCACCAAAAAGTTTTAAGTTTGCAAAATTGGTGTTGGGCGGTTTTCTCTCAACCCTTTCACGTCAGATGGTCCAAGTCAAAATGCCAGTATCAAAACTTGTTTTTATGTCCATTGAATAAAATTAAAGAAGTTAAGAAAATGTTTGTTACCGAAGTCAGTTGCAGACATATCATCTGGTTTGAGAAATGATCAATATCTTGCTATCATCGAACCGTTTTTTAAGAAAACCCAAGATGATTCCTTGCACATTCCAACCTGGATAAGCGCCATATAGTTCAAGTCATTGCCTTTTTATTTACTCCAACGACTTTTCATGTGAATATGAGGGACGAGCATGTTACCAAACCATGTAAGACTTCTCAAAACCATGAACAGTGGGAAACGTGGAATTCAGCAACGAGTGTTAGTTTGAGTAATCACTACATTGTCGACTAAACGCGGCGAATAAAATGAATGTGTCGAAATATAACAACAAAGTTATCAGTTGTCTTTGATTCCCTCAGTTTATCGAGTATTTCTCCCTTTTATCCCTCGATTTCAAAGTGTGTTTTTTTTTGAATATCAAAAAAATCGCCGCCATTTTAATTTTGAACATCTCAGTCCCAGTTTCTCGCTGCCCGTTGCTCAGCCCCAGTTACACTCTCAAGTGGACGACGAACTTCCATATTTGGAAGTTCATCCTGCAACGGATACAGTTTAAATCGTACCAGCCATAGTCCAGAGAGTACTAGTTTGGTCTTACCAGCTCATTATGAAAAATAAAACAATGGTTATCGGACGTTATGATTGGACAAGGCAGCAGTAAGCTAGCAACATTTCCCACCCAGTCGTTTTTAGGTTTACAGCACGAGGCGTAAGCTTGGAAACCATTTCTAGATATTTAAAAATAAAATAGTGGCGATTTACACTTTGAAATGGAAGGAGAAAAGGGAGAAATACTCGATGAATGAGGGAATGAAAGACACAAGATAACATTTTTGACGGTGGACTGATAACTTTATTGTTGTATCTCGATACATATTATTCGCCGCGTCTACTAGACAATTTAGCGATTACTCAAACCAGTACTCATTGTCGAATCCCACGTTTCCCACTGCTCATGGTAAAACATCAGAAACGTTGGTAAACATTTGAATCAAACAAATTTGAATCAAGTTCTTACTTTAATCAGTTTAAAGATGAATAATTGCAATGCGCAGCAATATGGCCTCCCTAACTATCAGGGTAAGCGGGGGTACAATTCATGCAGAATGCAGCGGCCCACACTTTTGAGCAGTTAGAGGAGTTCGCGATATAGATATAAAGTAAAGCTTATTAGCATTATTGAAACGGATGAGTTACTAGAACGTTTTTATATTGACTTGACGTTTTTTTCTCCTTCATATCAAAAAGCGTGACGCCGACCAATTGGTTAAACTCCTTTCTAAGTTGGACATGTCGAGGTATCATGGCCGAATCGCAGAGAGCGTCACTGCAGTCACTTTTTCTAAAGTGGAAAAGATGCTGGAGGTTAGTTGTATGTTTAGAAATGGATGTAAATTGTCTTACAGTTACTCTTTATCGAAACAAGGTTGGCTGGAGAGTGATAATTGTGTTATTATCGAGAGACTGTTCATCCCTGTTTTGACTTATTTTGTTTGCTTGTTTATTAAGATTCAGTTATCCTTTTGTTAGCATGTCGTTTTCTTCAGCTTTGTTGTTGTTGTCATTCTGCTGGTTTAAAAGAAGTTTAAGTTAACCCTTTTCTTTCTTTAGTTTGCTTTTGAGGTATTACTTGTAGTAACTACTGTGCGAGTAACGATAATTCTGTTTTTAAGACAAATAAGTTCTGCCTTTTTGTTGGCATCATTAGTTGGGCAAAGAAGATGAGACATTATTCAAGAGTCTGTCTCAGTCTGGAGTACAGTCACCCCAGGCTACCAAATGCGGCGAACTGCTAACAATGATGCTAATGAAGTGCTGGCCTAAGGCACCAAATGGGTCAGAACTGTCCCGTCTGGATGTATTGAGGCATGTTCTTTCTTGGAAGCTGTGGCCAGGGTACTTGGATTTTTTTGGTAAGTCAGACAAGAACGTTTCGAAGTTCAAAATTTGGTTCTTCAAAATTATTCATGCTAGTGCAACCTATATAAGGCATTAGGTGTTTGTACTTTGTTGTAACAAAATTCGTATATATGATGTTCAGCTGAAAACATTTAAAATCTATATTACATTTTTGAAACTTTTAAAATGTCTTGCAATATCTAAAGCTTATCTAGAACAAAAATACAATTATATTGAATGTTTTGAGATAAAGTGGGTCTACTGTATCTGGAAATCGCCATCTCGAACGGAATCACATTTTGTTCCCACTGTTTATTAGTAGTATATATATGTTTCCCTGGAGAGTTCGAGATAACGGGGGACTGCTGCATTTCAATTGAGATGCTTCCAAACGATGAAAATGTTTACAGAAGTGGCTATTGAATCGTGTTGTTTGATATCTTGCTCAGGAAAAAATTCGGAGTATAGAGGAATTCTTAATGCTGACGGTCAAGAGAGACTTCTTGTGGCCGCTACAACTCTTGAAGCAATCGGGGGAGAACTGAAAGATGGAACTCTCAAGACTTGCTTTCTTCGACTTCTGCGCGATAACGATAATCAATTTCTTGAGGTAATGTCGGTGAACCAGTTTAAATACTGATAACAGTAACGAATAATTTATACTATAGTTTGATAGTTCTAGTATATATAATGCTCACTACAACACCACTCTTGTATAAAAGAACATGCGGGAGCATCTTTGTTCCATTTGTTTGTATTTCGTCATAAGCAGTGCAAAAAGTGTGATTTTAAATCGAGTGAACAGTTTCGCCAAAAAGGCTCCAGAAATGCGATGTATCGATTTATTGCAATAACATTATTAGCCACCCGTCAAAAATGTTGTTTCAAGTCTTTGTTGTTTTCTTTTTATCGAGTATCAATCTTTTTCTTTCTCGATTCCACAGCGGTTTTTAATATCAGTTATACTGCCGCTGTTTTATCTTTAAATATCTCAGTCTTAGTTGCACGCATGAGAAACCTCGCCGTCCCAGCCCCAGTTTTACTCCACCCACTGTAAATCCTGTGATTGGGAAGCAACCTTTGCCAGCTCGTGGACCTCAAATCGTAAGACAAGTGCTCGAGGAACTTCCATATTTGGAAGTTCGTCGTGCAAAGGATTCAGTGGAAATCGTACCAGCCATAGTCCAGACACTACTGTTTTGGTCTTACGAGTTCAACACTAAAAACAAATATAGTGGTTATTGTCTTTGTGACATTACGATTGGATAAGACAGCAGCAACCTAGTAACAGTAGTTGGACTTTCCACCCAATATTTTTTTGGGTTAATAGCGCGACATGTGGGACTGTGAAGTGTTTCTAGACAGGTGGTCTTTACATGTGAAGTTTATAGATAGATTAGGTCAGAAGACAGGAAGATAGATTAGAACAGAAGACACATCGGTACTAGATGAGAATGGTGATGAAGATCAACAGATCTCGGTAAAACTTGTGAGTTTTGTTTTCAAAACATTCTCGTACATTTGTCAATGTTCATGTAGATTGAATTATGGATACAATAATTTGAGTTCCTATCGATGAAAACGAAACCATTAAAATACTAAAACATCAATTCCTTCATTCTCCAGCTTTACAAGCTTGCAGCGCCAGAGAATGGCAAAAAAGACCTAAAAGAAACGTTGCAGAAACGGTGTCAGGAGCTCTCTGCCTTTGAAGAAGAGCGGGAAAAAGTTTCCGCCTTTATCAAAACCTGTTCTATGATTAAACAAGGTAAACATCAAAATGAGCAAACATTTTGAGTTCTTTATTATAGGAAATTTTAAAACACTTGCGTTAATTTTATTGACCATTAATTTCACGGAGTGTTGATTTTTGCAACGTTAATTTCCTTTAATATATCAAGATTTCTAGAAAATATCTGGAGTGTGAACTTTGTCTTATTCACAGAGAAGGTAAAACATAATAACCGGTATGACAAAGTCTGCAAGTGCCATATGAATTCACTATGGCCAGCATTATGTTTTGTTACCGGATGCTGTGTTTAGAAATAAATACGAGTTTTCTTTGTCGCAAGCAAAAGTATTCCCGTTTTCTTCCCTAAATAGTAAAGTTATGTCTTCGATTTCGCATTAACTGTTTTGTACAGAAACTATTTAGCCTTTCCAATCGCGTAACCTCATTGGCGTCAGTTTAGTTGAGTGTTTACTGTTAATTTTCTGTCGTAATAAGATATATGATTACTTAACCCTTACACCGCCCAGTTCTTGGATGGTCAAAGTGGTTCCTGGAACTTCAAGCTGTTGCATTTCGACTTCTTAACAACACTATCCTTGATGCTATTGGATTTGGTTTAATAAAACTATTAGAAAGTATTTGAGAGCACCTAATTAAAGTGTCTGTTTTCTTACACTCACGAAATGTTTGTGTTATTGTTTCAGTGAATCTTGATCCCCTTCCTCAGAAGTGTGATGACGATGTTTCTGGCACTGCTATCAAAGATTTAGCCCAAGAAGTGAAAAAGACGACCATACTTTCGAAGTCCACGTGTGTTGTGATATTTTTTGGTTTGTCTCCCGCCGTGAGACCTATGGTGGGGTTACATTTTGACATCAAGAACAGCCAGTTCTTCCAGATGTTTTGGAAGGATGCTGGTGCAAAGGCTTTGAAAATTATCACCGAACGGCAGCCGCCACAGACACAACTTGTCTTACAAGATGTACTCGAGCTTGTCTGGAACTCGGCCTACCCAAGTTTGTCATCACTTCGAGATCAGTTTATCAATGGACAGATTACTCTGAAAGACGTTGACAGGCGTTTTGGGTCCTTCAAGGGTCGTTATGAAGACCTTGCTATCGAAATAAAACGAATGTTTCCTGCGTCGGAAGCAAGCAAGAAGCCTCGGGATGCAAAGATCAAACAACGCCTCAAACAGCTGGAACAGTATCACCAACTTCATCGCTGCATAAATGCAGCTCGAACACTTCTGGAGTTTAAGGGCTTCATGGGTCTTACCGGGGATTTCCGAGTTGTTGAAGAACTGAAAAACCAGGTATTTTAATGAAGCTTGTTGTAACGTATATAACACGGATCATGAAACCTGCCAGTGAGAAGAGACGAATTACTTGTTCACAGTCATGTTCCTGGAATAGAAATTTCAAGTCTGCATTGCCTGTAACTACATTTATCAGCTTTTTTAATCCTTTCACTGCCAAATGATGTATTGCTAAATTCTCGCTACAAGTCTCTATACATTTCTTATAAACAGTTTGGGAGAATTTTGCCTTTATCTTAAATAATTTGGAGTGGATGATCATTCCTTTTGTTCCCTCAACCAATTAACTTAATCTATATTGATACTGTAGGGATAAGATATATACGTTGATAAACTTGGTGGGAATGAAAGAATTAGAGAACAGGGCGTGTTAAAGCCTAGTTCACACTAGTGAAATAAGATAAGCACAAGATGAAACAAGCACAACATAAGGATAAAATAGATAGTGTGAACAAACGTGTGAACAGATGTGAAATAGCATAAGCATGAAACAAATACAAGCGTCCTGTCTTCTTATTTTATGTCTGTGTCGAACCTGTTCACACTATGCAGTAAGCATGAAAGAAGCATAACATAAACACAGAAAGAACGGAACGTTTTGTTTTCTTGTGCTTGTGTTTGTTTGTGTTTGTTTTATGCTTATGCTATTTCACGTCTGTTCACACTACCTATTTTATCCTTATGTTGTGCTTATCTTATTTCACTAGTGTGCACTAGGCTTAAAGCTCCTAAACGTTTTCTGTGATTTAGTAACTGTGCTACTGTTGTGATTAATAATAAGTTATTAAGTTGTGGTTGAAAAGTATTTGATAATCGCAGGCCATATCGGGAGTTACGGGATCAGGATAAAAGTTCTTCCAAGAACAGTGTGGAGGTTTCATGGACAGTTATGAAAATGATTAGCAGGAGTTCGTAAACAATGCGGTACTCAACAGGTAGTAGGTAGTTGTGTAAGAACTGGTGTGGCGTGTACAAGTATGGCAGCAGCATTCTGTATCATTTGTAGTCAGGTTTTTGATAAAATGAATAACGTATAAAAGACTATTCCAGTTGTCAAGAGCAGAAGTGCTAGCAAAAAGCAGGAAGTAGAGCCTCAATTGTTGATGGGAAAGGTTTTTTTTTTCATTTTGCGGATATTATTGTGGTTAATAGAAGGTAGAGGAGCCAATTTTATTTATGTAGTGAGCCATGGATGGGTTCAAGTTAAACCAAGTGCCAAGGTTTTTGACAGTTGTTGTTGGCAAGATTTCAGTTTGCATGACCAACAGTGGAATGAGTAACATCGAAAAACGCACGAACTGGATACCCATTCATCATTTCAAAACTCACTAATATTTTGAACAAAATCTAGTGGGCCTACCGTTTTTCACGAGCGTACTTAGTGGCAAGCGTACAAAGGGTAGTTTGAGGAGGAGTCGGGGCTTAAGGGGCATGTTTGCTTTTTAAAGTAATAAAATACTATAATAAAGCTGTTTCAGTAGCATAGATTTTAAATCGATGCTTCAATGAGAAAGATGTGTGCACTAAACCTTTGTAATTATAACCCTCATTTATTCTCGTTGCAGTTAAGAGATGTTTAAACATTTTACAGGGTTCATACGGATCCTTAAAAACCATGAAAGTCCTTAAATTTTCGTTTTCAAAGTTTAAGTACTCAAAAATTCTTAAAAAACGTTAAAAAATGCCCAAGTCCATGAAAAGTCCTTAAAATTAATCTTCTTGCTGCCTGACTTTTGTATTATTTGCTCGACCAAATATTACATATGTCAGTAGTGTGCAAGTGAGAATTTCTGTGGAAAGGACACTTGGTTCCTCCAATATATTAATAAATAGACCAAGCTTTGTTTTGAAGTCCTTTATTTAAATCAGAGGCTAGACTTTTTGGGATATTTTATTCTTGTATTTTGCAACATGCTTTTACCGCGGGTCCATAAAAATGACCGGTCTACTGTACCATGAAAACTTCTTCAAAAGTTCTTAAATTTTAGATTGGGATTAGGCGAAGAACCCTGATTTTAAATCGATTATCAAATAAAAATTTACAATATTTAAGATAAATTGCACTCTCTCTCACTCTACAATGCGTGGAATTGACAATTATATAAAAATTAGACGCTCTCTCATTCTGGATGGTCACTCATTCAAAAAACACTCACTAAACGTTCGTGAAGAACTTATTCTAATTACACCTGCAATCCAGCGGCGAAATCACCGTTTTCCACTATTTTGGGGAGGGGTGGGTAAACAGTCAACGTTTTGTGCGCTCGTGAAATTTATGAAAAAAATGAATGACTCCAATCCGTCCTGAATGGAAAAAAAGCTGCTACAATAGTACACAAAAAAGCAGCTATATTCCTTGGAGAAATTAACCTCATCCTGTTGATAATGCCATGCTAAACAAACAGTAACCAAAGCAAACCAAAGAGAAACTACGTATTGCTTTAAAGTAACAGCCATATGAGTAAACCAAAAAATGGATAAATCATTGAAGAAGAATCGCGTAAACATGCCCGCAAGTGTAAAGATTATTTGCATATGAAATCTAAACAGTGGAATTTAAGCCCTTTTTAATTTCGTCACATAAATACTAGCTGGCACGATAGTTTCTAATAATTAGAGGGTCATCGTGGATTCCATTAATTGGAAGTCTCATTTTTTAACACCTAACTATTCCTTTGTAGACCACTGAAGAGTTCAAGACGAAGCCACTAAACAGCGTGGATGAGAAGTTTGTGCGTGCAGGACATGCACTCTCTCAGTTGACAGAGCAGAAAATCGATTGCCTTGATACATTGTTGAGATGTAAAAGATTGGTGGATTGGTTAAGGGAGACCATACCTGGAGGTAAGTTATGTGGATGCCATATGAAACTAAAAACAGTTAATCAGTTGTAAATGGACACTTTGCCTATAACTTTGCATATATCTAACTGTCATTTTGTAATTTAGAAATATCCAGCCACTTTCGTCTTCAAATTTTAATAATATTTTAACAGATTTTGTGTGTGCTTGATGGAATTTAGGGGGAAAAAACAACGGATGCTTTACCAATAACTAAATTGCTTGTAAAGACTGCAGACAACAAATTAAGCTCGGTTTCCATATAATCACTGGGATCGCTGAGATTGCAAGGATTGCTGAAAATTGTTATGTAACTCTTTTTATAACTATTGATTTAACGTTCGCATTTTTGCGATATCTTTTAAAGCCTCTGTGTGCCACATGGGCAAATAAACAAAACGAACAAACAAACAAATTAATTAATTAACAAACTATTGTATTGTATTGCATTTCACAGTGTTGCTTTATTTTTGTATCTTGATAACAATTTGCACTGAAGCATTGATATTGATTCAGTGGTAGTTGTAGGGAGTGGTGGAAGTCTTACGTACGAATCCCGCTGAGGCTCGAAAATTCTTTTTTTCTGGAAAATAATTACATCTGCTTAAGTTGCAGCTGATGTGAGAAGATCAATTCCCATATCAGCTATGAACTGTTGTTGTTGCTGTTGTTGTTGTTACACAGGTGCACAGGAACTGAAAGTTCTGGTCGACCTTGCAATCATTTCTGCTGGAGAAACAGACATGGAAACTGACCGCATCACTTGTCTTCACACAAGTTGTCTGGGGTTTGCTCCGCTAATCTTTGATCTCAAGGAGGATTTTGGTTTTGATGAATTGATGGAGAGATGCGAACCCGTGTGGAACACTGTAGAATCTGATCCAAATTTGCCAAGAAAACTGGTAGGACATTTTGTGTGGTGACAGTTTCCAATCACTTGCCAACAATCCAATCTTAGGCTGCATTTGTTTGGGATATGCAGAATATTCGTATTCCAGAATAGGAATATACTATGCTTATTCTGCCACCTGGAACAAAAAAAAATTAATGTATTCCAAGTATTTCAGAATTGAAGTATTTCCCAAATTAACGCCGAGTGTTTTTGGTATTCTTATTCCAAAATAGCCCCCAAAGAACGCATCCTCTTAAAAGCTTTCATCCTTGTCAAAACAGTTTAATTTTGGTTTGTTTCGTACCTTAAACTACCAATGTTTTGCCTTCGTCGTTGTTTTATTGTATTCACCTTCTTTTTCATTCCATTTGTTTGTTGTTAGTACCCAGATTAGTCACGTACTGCTTTTATCCTTCTCTACTCATGGTTTTCAACTTGTATATACAGAAGCAGGCGTAGCTCAGTTGGTTAGTGTGCGGCCTTCGGAGCTGGAGGTCCCCAGTTCGATTATCGGTGACTCCAACATCTGCTTCGACTTTCCTCTGATCCGTG
>JANRMR010224135.1:0-17433 GCA_025434825.1 Bergia sp. 'catenularis'
AGTCACATATATCTATGTAACTGGTGAGTCACATATATCTATGTAACTGGTGAGTCACATATATCTATATAACCTTCTGGTCAGAGTTGCATATATCTGCTTCACTTTGATAGATCAATGTGAAACCTGGAGCAAAGAGTACATTTAGACATTGCAGATTATGATACTACCCTGTGCACAGTAATTTCGGACATCTACTACAGGAAAGGACAGCAGTAAAAACCAATTTACCCATTTTTCTGATTATACCATCATAAAAGTCATGAGCCTATTAAGGATTGAACAGTTTGTTATTTCATAAACAAATTTTAGGCATGTGCTTGATGCATTTTTTTTATTTTGTACAGTTTTATACTAACGATTAAAATAAAAAGAAATTTCAATCATTTTTGCTCAATTTGTAGCATCACAAGGCAGATATGTTAAATCTTTTTTTATTTTTGTTTGAAATGCACCTTTAATAAAATCACGCAAAAGAGGGTATTTTAAACAATTTTAAAGATCCCAGGGATTGTATTTGGTAACAGAATTTTGGCTAAACTTGCTAAAATTGTGCAAAATATAGTTTAGTGCAGAAATGCAGATTTCAGAAGATGGTTGTTTAAGTTTCAACTCGATTTCCAAAAGATGTGCTATAGTTTCTAGTCACCCCTTGTCCGATGGTTGTAGAATGCACAGCTCCTTTGCCTTGTTCGATAGCTTCGTAAAAACTCCTCGCTTTCCTCATATAGCACGTATGCGCGCTATTTTTTCACTCTTGTCGGTTATTGCCGCATTCTCATTTAGTGCCCCACATTGGGCGCCATGTTACAATATGTCGAATAAACGTACAAATACTCGCACTTGTGTTTCAATTGACGAACAATTTATTCTGAATTCAAATTTCAATATGTACAAGTATTTAAAGATCAGATGGCGAAATTAGTGTTGCTATGGAAACAATGTCAAAACATTACGAGTCAAATCAAACATGTCAACTTATGTTGAGAGACTCCAAAACCTGTGCTATATTTTTACTTTGTTATCCAACTTGTCTTTCCTGGGTTAGAAGATTCGATTCCTGTGTTGTACTTTTCCCCGAGTGAGTGTGAAGCACAATAACATGTACACACACAAATATGGTGAACTGAAATGCAAACAGATAAAATACAAGCGATAATCTGCCCAAATACATGTACAATCAGATATAAACTAAGGAAAATTTAGCTTACAATTTTGTTTGGATCTCTCAATCGATCTCAGTTCAGTTTGTCAAAGAAAGAAACTTATAATCTCTCTTGAAATTTGCTGTTTTTCCATCAAGAACTCAGTTGAACTTCATGGGTCTCGAGCAATTTTGGTTCCAGTCCCTTGTCGGTAAGGCTGTCCTGCTACCATATTTTCCGTGTTTAAGTCGATCCGGTGTATAAGTCGACCTCTGTTTCTGAGGGCAAAAATAACAACTTTTCTAAATTACGGTGTATAAGTCGACCCCAAAACCCATTCTTGCTGAAGACCTAAAAACCCCTAAACGCAAACAAACCATATACAGTAAACAACTCAAAAAAAAATTGACAAAAAATATAAGGCATGGTCATTCTTTTTATTATATTTAATGGTTCCTAAAGGAGCCGTCTTATTGATAAGAACGCTGGGATCTCAGCTGGAGAAGGCAAGAAAACCCTCTCCCTCTTCGTTGTCACTGTCACCAAAGAGTTGCTGAAATTGCTCTGGAGTAATCCGGTCATCGTAGAAATCTGGTTTATCATCGTCACCACTGCCATCACCAGCTTCTGCTTCAGGGATTTCACTATCTTGCCACAACGTGTCATTCTCAGTGCCATCCACTGCATTCGAAATCCCACACTTTTTGAATGAGCGTGCAACCATTTCTGCTGGAATACTTTCCCACGTTTCTCTAACCCATTCACAAATGGCCGGCAATGAAGCGACTCTCGTGTGTCCAGCGGGAGTGAAGATTTTCTCTCCGTTTATCATCCAATCTGTCCATTTCTCCCCCAAGTGATCTGTAAAGGGCTTGTTCAAACACATCAAGCGGCTGCACTACACTCGTAAGGCCCCCAGGAATGGCTTGGATAGTGTTGTTTTCTTTCAGGCGCTGCTTTAGTGACTCCCCAAGTTGAGGAGTGAAAGAATCTCAGTGAAGGAGGCTTTTTGAGTTGTTTGCACCACCTGGCTTTGAATGCAAAATCTTCTCGATCCATGGCTTTACTACGTCTTCATCCATCCAACCTCTCGGGTGTACGTGGACAAGAACTCCTGGACTAAACTTCTCTTTTGGCATGGTTTTTCTTCTGAAGATGACCATGGGCTTCAGTTTAGTTCCATCAGCGAGGCAGGAAAGTACAACAGTAAATCTTGCCTTCTGGTAACCTGTAGGTTTGAGTAGTACGGTTTTAACGCCACGGCACTCGACGATTCTCGCCTCTGGCATATCAAATCAAACTGGAGTTTCATCGATGTTTCCGATCTGCACCAGTTCGTAGTCATCCTTTTGTCTGACCTTTATTAGGTATTGCTGGAAACTTGCGATTTTTTCTTCCAGATCATTGGGTAGTTTCTGTGCGATTTTTGTCTTTTGATGGATCACAAGGTCATGCTGTTTCAGAATTCGTGTGCACCAGCTACTGGTCCCGGAGAAGTCGACTATGTTCTGACTCTTCGCTAAGGTTTTAATGTGGAGACGGACGAAGTTTCCTGTTACTATGAATCCATCCTGTGGCTGATCACTCACCCACTGACCAATAACATTTTTCCCGCTGTTGGTACATTTTTGGAGGTATAGACTTAAGTTTGTCTACATTTCATCTCCAGTCACGTACAAGTTTTTTGTTTACTCCAAACTCTCGACTCGCGTCCAAGTTGCTAGATTTCTCTGCAAACTGGACAGCTCGAAGCTTGAACTGTGCAGTATATTTATGCCGCTTGTTAATCATTGCTTTTACCACAAATGAAAGCAACTGGAGTAGGAACTGCTTCAGTTTTAGCAATTTATATGTTTCCCCCATGAGCTTCAGTAAAAATTGGGATCGAAATCACAAGTGCAGACGTCCGAGGTAACCTTTCGGATCGAAAATCACCCAGTGTGTGTCCTGCACGTGATCGCATGGCGAGACTGCAAAATCTTATTTTTGCTCTTCGCTCAATGCGTGTTAAAATTGTATGTATTGTTGGCCATATAAATGTACGAATCCTTCTCAAATAAATTTCTCTTTGAAAACCATCTGAAAGCCTCAAGAATCTTAGGGTTTCTTCACAATTCCATACAAATTGCAAGACAAATGACACAATAAATCCACACAACTCGCTCTCCGCGCGCCACCACATTTCTATAAAAACTCAGTGCTCTGATCGCATGTGCATGCAGTTCTGTTAATCAAGGTGACGCGTGCCTGTCACGAGAAAAATTACCGGAAGTAAATTTACACAGTATATATAAGCAAACAAACTTTAACAACAGCAAAAGTCAATGTTCGGGGTTTCTCTACACTCACCCCTTGTCCAAACGATTTACAGTTGGTCAACTCATGTCCTTTACCCACGTCCTGATGACCTTGGTGGTCTTCACTGCTGGTGCCCTCCTTGGTCCACGTGCGTTTGAAGCTGTACCCCAGCCGTTAAGTACACGCTCATCTCGTGCAGTCGTCAACTCCTTTGGTTGGCTTTGGGTTCCCTTTACCCCACAATTGTGAAACTCGTAAGTCTACTAGGTACTCTTTAACCAAGGTACTTCGCCCTTCTCTGTATGGCTACATCAGTACTTTCAGAATCACTGAAGTGGTCAGGATCAGGTAAAGTTGCAAGTCTCTATCCAATCAGAAGGTGTGATGGAGTCAGGGGCTCCCCAGCCACATCACAATACACGTAAGTGTGAATATACCCTCAACCTCGGTGACAATAATCAAGAGTTCGTCAAAGTTCAACTTGGCATTCCCCAGAATCTTGCGCAGAATCCTCTTGACAAGTCCTACCATTCGTTCGTAGTATCCACCCCACCGGGGGACTTTCTTCAAGGTGAAGTTCCATGTGAGCCCCTTGTTAGTAGCAAGTTTCTAACTGCCGTGCTCTCGAAAAGTCTTAGCATTATCCGAGGTAATAGAACATGGTGTACCCCTTTTAGCCAGAAACCTTCGCACATCGGTTGACGGCCCCTGTTGTCAAATCAGGGATAAATTCTGGATGCAAAGCTCTAGATGCCCCATAGGTAAACAGACAAATGTGCGACTTCTGGATCTCTGCCTTCTTTCTTCTCTACTGAAGTTGAAATCACTCTGACATACAAGGGTCCTGCAAAATCGATACCCACATGAGTGAATGCTGGGCGTACCTTCACTCTGGTCACTTGAGAATGCTGTGAACGACAGTCCTGAATAAAGCAATGGATCATGTTCAACTTCGTATTGAGATTTAGATTCTGATTCTCCACCGCTTTCTTCTTCACCTGTGGAAAAATACTCCGATTGAGATTCGTTTTGCAACAAATGATTTTGAATTACCTCACAAGTTAAAGCTGTTCTTCAGCTGAAGCGCACTAGTCCTCAGAATCAGCCTGATAATTAGTTGGCGACTCACTGTTACTTTCATTTTCATCAAAAGGGAGTGGTTCGTATCCACCAGAGGACACTTGTTGCTCATACCATTCAGGTAACTCGTTTTTTAAATAGGGGCTCGTATAAGTGGTTGTTGGGAATGGCTGTTTGTTCACATAATTAAAATGTTCGTCTTTTAAACCATTTGAAATGGTTTTAGGAAACTTTCTGCTATATTTGCTATTTGTCTTATTGAAAGAAACTTGTACGGGTTCTGGTTCCATAAATATTCGTTATAATGACCTCTTAGGAAACTTTGCAGTAGATGAACACTGTATCGCAGTCGGCCATGTTTGTTATTTAAGCGTTTTGCGCGCCAGTTTGTTGATGTGACGTGTGACTATGGAAACAATATGATTTCTAAGTCTTATCTATGGAAAATTTATGGAACTTGACCAAACCATAAAAAATTCCCATATTGCTCGAACAATAGGAAAGGTTCATATGTATGGTATTGCTATGGAATTGCTAGACCCATAGCAAAAACATACTTGAACCATTGTTTTCCCATAGAGGTTTCCATATTAATTCCATATCAGGGCCATATAAGGCTCATAGATATCTATTTGGTAAGGGTGGCATTTTTTTCTGAGTAAACGTCTTAAATGCCTCCACCTTCATTGCTACATTACTGCATGGTTTACAGAAACATCATCTTCTACTTGTTTCTGACACTTGTGTCACTTGAAAAGCCTTAAAGTTGCAAAATGACGTAAAACTAATCTTTTTAGCAGGATTCTCTTCTTGGAAAAGCTGAAAGGCTTCCTGCACAGTCACTGTCGTCGGATGTTCCTGAACAACACTACAACACTGACTGTTCTACTTTTCCTTTCACCTTGTCAACATCTTTCTTGCTTGGTAGCTCTTTGCTAATATCTCAAAGTTTAAAATCTTCCTACTTCTTTCTTGACCTCCTCAGAAATCTTGTCTTTTATTCTTTTTCTGGCCGTGTTTCCCCAAATTTGCATTTTGTTGTTAGTTTCTTAATGTTTCAGCTTTGCTTTCAAACCATTTTTCACTTTGGTGCTATTTGCCACTAGAAGAAGGGCGTTATAGGCAATTTTTGTGGCTACTGCATTCTGGGAATGCGTAGCCATTATGTCATCGCCCTGTAAGTAAGTGCGTAAGTTGTTAACTTTTCTGATGTTCTTGCACAATACACAGAAGCAGGTATTCGGATTGGCAATGTAATTTTTGGAACAACGTCTGTCGGTAAATATATCTAAGCTTGGAAATTTCCGTCTGTTGGAGGCGTTAAATATTTTTCACCATTTTGATAATTATCTTCTCTCGATCTCGACTCTAGTGTAATTATTCCAGTTAATAATGTGGATATGGTTTCATGTTAAAGCTTTTGCGGTTCGTACTGTGCATGTCAAACCTGAAGGACGCCAATTATTTTCACGCTCTTGCATGGAAGCAGTTTGGACAGTGTGAGTGTTTTCGGATCTATCTTGAAATTGAAAACAGATCCTGCTACTGCCAGCTGAATTTGTATTTTTGAAATCTGTGACATTACAGTTTGTACAGTCATTAAGTATATCTGTGGCAGTATTTAAAGAAAAAGGTCTTATTTTGCTGCAGCATGCGGAAAATTCCAAGTAAACGAATATTTCGTGAGTTGAAATGTACATATTTTAAAACAGACGAGTTTCTACGATCACAGCACTTGCAGATTGAGCTGTAAGAAAATATTGCCAATTAAAAAGGAAGGTGTACTGAACGGTAAAAGGAAACACAAGGCGATACATTTGAGCACGTTTCAGCTGTAGTTTAAACTTTTATCCTAAATTTATTTTGGAAAATTTGATCAACTGACACGACCCGAAAGAAGAAAAACAAACAATCTCGTTAATCGGGATTCAAATATGACTAGCATATTGCTCAAACGCAAAATTAACAAAACATTAGAAATAAATTTTTAGTTCAAGCCGCAAAAGTGCCACGGAGTTGAATTTGAAATGTATGTATTGTTTTGTTTGTGTTGTTTTGAGATTGATCAAGTTTCATAGACGAATTTTAAAAGAGATTGTTTTCTGAGCAAAGATACATGTAACTTGTAACGAACGGCAATGTCTCCCGGAAAACAGTCACGGCGTGACTTTGAAATATCTATAGTTTTTGATGTACATGTATCGCTTTGGATTAAATTTGAGTGAGTAGAAAATTTTTAGAAATAGAAGATTTTAAGTAGCAAACGAATTTCAAAGATATCCCTGCATCGTGCAGAAGTTCAACTAATTGAATTTAATAGTGACGGATCAAGCGGGTCACTTGTTCACTCAAAGCCAAAATTGAAACTTTAAAACACGAAAACTCTGAACCAAACTAGTGTTAAAACTTAATTTGTTTTAAATTCACAATTAAAAAAAATAATTTGGAATATCCTTTTCATCTGAAAAACGTGAAGCGAGTGGCGGCAATTTTGTTATTTTGATAGTATTAAAATTATTCTTTTATTATAGAACTAGTGTCTTCATTACGACATTAGATGAAAATCTATTTAATTTGTCCCATTTAGTTCACAATTAAGCATAAGAGTATCTACGTGTACTTTGTAACAGTAAAACGTTCAGCTCTCACTAGGACAACGACAATTATTCAGTTTATAAATACCAATAAAAAAAACCCTTTGGCATGGCCACTATAAAATCCAATCAGTGAATGTGGGGATGATAAACTAATAATTTTTAATGGGACCTAATACTTGCACCTGTTGCCTAATTTAAACTGCCACTCGTGGAAATTTTACCAAGGACCAGGAGTAGCCACATGCACTTGACAAGTGCCTATTTTTCTGTTTTCTTTTGGCTTTAATTGGTGCATGTGCTTGTGCAAAGACTTTTTTGTTTTGTTTTATTTTCAAATTCCAAATTTCTTTTTTACTTCGTGGAGAGTTGCCATTCTGATGTTGTTTAACTGATGGGGATGATGGCGTGAAAAATATTTTTTTGCGTTGGTTATAAGACAACACAGTACATGTATTGATTTATTTTGTAATCCTAAAAACTCGGAGTTGTTTTCCCACGATGAATAATTAACACACCACTTACCAGTTAGTATTGGGACTCTTTATATTGTCGGTGTTGCCTAATAATGGGCTTCTCGAACATCAAACGCCGATCCCAGGGCACAGGTATATTTGACAATCCCCGTGGGTATTCCAGATACCACCCCTTGTGGTAAACCACTGAGTGATGCACTAATAAATGGTTTTTAAAAAACTAAATATGCTAATTAAATACTAACAGAGGTGAGGGATAATGGTTGCGAGGGATAATGAGCTGAAGAGATAAAAATTCGTAGTAATTTGAATACGAATGCCCATGTCGAAAGCTGTTTTGATGATAATTAACTAGTACCTTGTTTAAGTCAAGATGATTCATGATGTAATGGTATATAAGTTGTAATCAGACATACCAAGGTAAATGGCATTACCATGGTAAATTATGCTGCGGTACATTATACCTTGTAGTTCGCATGTACTTCGCAGAGTACAAATGATTTATAATTTCATTGCTTACATTGCATTTGTCAAAATAATGGGTAGCTCCAGTTTATTTTCCACCAGTAAGACGCGCATCTTGTTTTCGGAATAACAAAACTTGAATTTTCCATATCTGGTGTCATGGCAGGGACTTGCAGCTGCTGCAGTTCCTTCTGCTGCTTCGCCAATTTTCCAGTGCAGTAGGACTGGAAAGAACGAATACAAGGACATGCTTGATGTCTGCAACAAATCGATAAAGAAAAACAATAATTGACAAATTAGAATGATATTAGTTGCTTGTTGAATTATTATAGTTATGAATTAAATTTGTTACCAAAGTACTTTTACAGCATATCGCTATGGACAAATGTCGTATTATTTTAATATGTTCAGTTTTAATTTCAATGATACAAATCATGATTGTTGCTCCCAGCTCATTAAACTCTGTCTCACCAACTTGCAGTTCGAACCAAACAGACAGTCACATAATTTTTCAATCGTGAAGATTAATTAATAAATAACTATTTGAAACAAGGTAGCATGTTTTTTGCTGATACTTTTTTTATACTTTTTACTTTTTTCTCAGAAACCCCCTTTAGAATCATTTCGATTGGAGGAGGCTTTGTCTCTTTGTATAATTTTACCACTCTATCAATTTTATTATAAATTTTTATAATTTCTGGCAGGGAAGCAGTAAGTCAACGTATTTGGACTGTTTAGAAGACTCAGCTGGTATGTCAAGTCTTGGAACATTAGGCCAATCCTATTTCATTCCTTGTTTTACAAACAAAACGCTAACAAAACAGGAGTGTGAGTGATGGATCTGGCCTTTATTTCTTTTTAAGAAAAAGAAAGGAGTAAATTAAATTTCATATAGTGGTTAATATGTATTACATCTAGCTTGCAATTTCATTTAAAATTATGAAGTATTTTTAATTTCTGGCTATGTTAGTTTCAGAAGGTACCACCAAGAAGAACCGAAAGCGGAAGAGAGGTCAGGGGTCCAAGAAGAAGTTAAACAAGAAAAAAAGAGGAAAAAATAAGGAGTCAATGAAATCTGGAGACTAAATTCTCCATCTTCATAATATTGAAGAGTTAGGTGCTAAATAGGTTTAAGTGATCATTTTGTGGTGTATCTTAAAAGTTCAATTTGTGTGGCTTATAGCACTGATCAGTAGTACAATACACATGTATAAATGCGTAACAAACACCAGAAATACCAAATCACTACTATGTTTGCAAAAGTCAATTTAATTAATCAATTTGCAATGCTGAGTGAGCAATTTAAGCAATTTTTTACTTTTACCCAAAATGCATTGCGGCCCTTCAAAACATAAGAATTTACACATTTAGCTATAAAAAGTAAGAAATATTGCAAACTTTAAGCAAAATACATCAACTACCATGAGAATGGCTATTACTCAATGTTATAAAAATGCAATTATGTCCTCATGAACATCCATTGGAACTTGGAACACTTTGTTGCACTCCCTTTCTCTACGAGGCCCAAACAAACATAGCGAACTGTGCCAGGATATACAAAATAAAGATCCTGCAGCTTAAGCTTATATGTCATGTCAATTCAATTGTCTCTGAAAAAGAAATGCCCCTTAAGTACATAACTTCCTCTAGTGAACACAATGCCGTCAGCATCAACTTCTTCATTGTCAAGAACAATTGGTCCATCACCAATGACTTTGAATAGATAGTAATCATACACATCATCCGCAGCAATTGCAACGACACTGTCCTTGCTGACTAAATCTGCAACATGCAGGTGCACTTGATCATCCAAAGGTGTGGCATTTGGATCCTTGTTCTGACCTCTGGTAACAGCTGCACTTGCCTCTTTCTGCAGTTTCTCCAACTCATCCACCAAGTCCTTGTTCTCACACTTGTCATAGCTTTCATTGAGGCACTCGCCACAGCAGCAAGATCGATGCCGCAAAAGGACTTTGCATTGCTGTGGAGTTATAATGACACAGTGTAACTTTCTTATGCCATTTATTGTGCTAAACTTGCGACCATCTCTGTTGCGCAGTACTGCTTCAGTCCCTTCAGGGCTTGTTTCTTTTTGCACTAGAGCGAGTTTCTTTTGCTGTTGTAGCGCCTCCATTTAACAGTGCCTGCTTCTAACTTTTCTTCTGGCAAAAGGTGCAGCAGCTTAGTGCCACAATCGCTGCATGTCCTGTCGGGGCAAGACAATTTGTGAAAATCACTGCCCTTAGGTTTTGGACAAAGGGTCTTGTCAACTGCTTCACTAATGCTGGAGGGTATTGGTGGGGCATCTTCATGTTCGGGATTTGCTCGGACAGTGTTTCTTTGGAACTTGACGCACTTATTTAAGACCATTCGTAACTCATCATGCTTTTTGCAGAGGCAAGATCTTCTGTCCCTCTCCCTTGCGCTTTTCACGTAATAAGGCTTTAGGTATTCAAATTTCCTCTGCGAAATCTCAGTCTGGGTTCGCTGTACAAAAGCTAAAGTATGCCTCAGTTTGTGTTGTTTCCAGTACATTTTTTACGTGCTGTGTGTACTCTTTCCGACCAATTCGCTTTCTTAGGGCCGATTCGCGCGTGCTGGATAATATTGCTTTGCGCTGCTTTTGCCAAAGCAAAATTTGCCGAGGAGCAATACGCGGCAAAATCTTTGTCAGACCAGAAACCGCCGCACGTGCCATTTGCACATGTCATCACTCGAGATGTTAAATAAACAGAAATCCATTAAGACTGTACATAAATAAACCCAGAATATTCTGAATTCCACGACCACAGGCAAGATGTTACCAAACAGAGTTATCACGTCTTTAATTTTGGCTTTTATTTTTTTCCAAACTCAATGTTTTCAGCTATTGCTGAGATACAGTGTGTTTTCAGCATGTTTGACACATCAGTGGCTGCAAAACCAGCGGTTTTTTATCCTTGACGTCGCGCCCGGCGAGTTCAGCGCTTACGAGGTCGTATTCGAAGCGCTCCGTACATGTGGGTGATGCCAAAGCCTGATCAATCGTGGTTCGAAATATATTATCATGACCGCACTTTGCCCGACTTGCAGTTTCGTAGAAAGCTTAGAATGAATCGAGACATTTTCGACAGGCTTGTGGACATTCTACGTCCAAATATCACACGACAAAACACCATGATGTGCGACTGTATACCCCCGGAAAAGGTGCTTGCGATAGCTTTGTTCCGTCTGGCTCATGGGAACTCATACGAAAGCATGGCCCCGGCTTTGAATGTAGGAACATCAACAGCGGTTGAAGCAGTGCAAGACGTCGTGAATTGTCATTACGAACTGAGAAATCAGTACATAAAATTTTCTGAAACTGTTGCTGAAACTTCTGCATCCTCTGCTACTTTTGAACATTTGTCCGAACTCCCAAATATAGTTGGGGCAATCAATGGAACACATATTCGGATTACAGTGCCCAAAGAAAGTGCTGTGGATTATTTCAGCCGCTACCAAACGCATGATTTCATAGTTCAAGGAATAGAGGATGGACGAGAACTATTTATACATGCAGCAGCTGGTTTTCCCGGCTGTATGCACGACATGCGAGTTTTGAGAAACACCGATTTATTTGGAAAAGCTGAGCGTGGAGAAATTATGCAGGGCCCGATATTAGGCATGGCAGATATTATTTTCTTAAATCTTGACGACCAAGTAAAGGTCTGTTCTGCCACAGGTGTATTTAGACCTGGGAGCTTTTCCTTCAAATCATTTGAAGAGTACTTCACTCTACCGTCTCCACGTTTGTGTTCCTCATGTGCAAGCAGTCGATGACTTTTCTGATCTTTAACCAGATTTGATCGTATAGACGAGGCAATGGCAGTGGTTTCCTCGCAGCTAAAAGGCGATCAACGTTGCACATGTTGTCATATCCCAGGAAAAACTCTTCCCATTTATCTTCAGGAACTCCATCCAGACGTTGAATTAAGTACTGCAATGTCAACAGTAATACTTGGTCAGGACCTTCAGATCTGCAAATATAGACTCAAAACGGTGCAATTAATTCTGTAATCACTGTTGTTGGGAACCAATCAGATTGCAGGAATCACCAGTGATTTCAAAATGGATATAATTAAACACTATGTCTGTTAAAATGTTAGACTATCTCTTGAGCAGTGATAACTTGCAAAACTGACAAGAATGGAGATTGTGCACAACTTGAACACTTTAAATAGCAAACACATGTATTTTGATGTTGTACACCTTCTTGGCCTTCCCTGGCATTCTCACTTGCAGTCCAAAAAAATACGTCTGGCTCTGCTAGTTCGGCAAGGTCCCTGGTTTTGGAGAAAGAGTAAATGTCTTCATGAAATATGAATGGCTTCTATACTCAAATCTTTTTCATAAACCTATGGATTTTATACTTCTTGATTAAAGCTACAGTATCTACGTGTTACTACTACTTGTAACCTAATTATAATGCTGATCCTTCTTATGGTAATTATCACCAACTAAAGGTGATGCATCCGAAATTGTAGTCGAAATATATTTTACCAAAAATTTGCAAGTTTTTTTACATATGTGCAAGTTCTTCCAAATGGAAACATGGTACATGTATAACAATCGTCCTGATACCTCTCTGTTCTTGATCCTTGGGAAAGTAGCAGTACAGTGTACAGTTGATTTGTCAATGTTAAATTTTTCAATTTTTTTTATATATATAGTTAATATATGTGTTACAGACACATGACTATATATGTACAGTGTATCGATCTGCTAAAACTTGTTTCTTGATGCCACAAAATTGATTATTCTAGAGACTGGAAACTCCAGGTATTCAGACATGTTTACAATTCTGTTAAATAAATGTACCGTATTAACAAAGATAAGTTCGAAACCTACTAATTTTTGGAAAAGTTTTGTGGACGTTTTACTAGCTTCTCTAGCTAGTAAAAAGTGGTGTCCAGGTGGTGAAATTATATAACTGGGATAAGAGAAACAATATGAAATATTAATAAGAATATCTAATATATAATTTGGGTCTCTCTGAATTTGTGCCATGACATTTATTCAGTCTTGTGATTGGTTGTAAAAAAAATTACACTTTTTGATCAGTGGTGGTAGGATATTTACTAAGTACAAACTTTATGTGCAAGTACCTTAACATGGAGGTCTCTTTGTAGTCCAATCTTTCCCCATTTCCCCAAGAAGGACAATTACAGCAGGCCTCGTGTTTTAATGCACATGGTAACACAACTGAAATTTATAATAGATGACACAAATTATATTTGTTTTATACTTTCTGATAAAAAATCTAAAAATATGTAACAGTGTTATGGTATCAAAATGATTTTATAAGTTATACTAACTGAAGTAATTTTTATTAGCTTCTCCAACTGATTCACAAACATTTGTATTGTTTTGAAAATGCTCTCCTATTTTCCATGGATGACGTGTGACTGTATCAAGATAACAATCACTGGTTTATAAAAAAATTATTATGAAATTCTGTTATATAATTTGCTGTTTTAAGCTATTATCATTTGCATGTAAGTATAAAACATAATTTAACATACAACAGAACTTTTAATTACTAAACAGGGGCAGAACCAGAAATTTCTGAAAGGGGGACCACAATCCCATATTTCAGAAAAGAGGGGGGAGGGATAGCAGTAGAAAAAGGCATGTGTGCTCCAAGTTGAAGACGAATTTTTGCAGTGGTTTTCTTCTAAAAATTCCCAAAACTGCCGACAAAAGGGGAGGGAAGGGAGGAGCTTTTATGCTCCCTCCCCTACATCTGGCCCTACAAAAAAGACAGTCACGTAAACAAATACCAAAAATATAACTTACACTTGAGAAAGGTATGGTAAGGAAAATGGGGCAATTGCCTCCTTGGCCCAAGGCTTGGTTTATCTGGTCAACCATCATGTAGTCTTCTGAATGGAGAAGACCTGTGCATGAATTTTTTTTTTTAAATATACAATTTTTAGTTGTTAATTAAAAGAATTCTTAATTCATAATTCTAATTGATATATAAAAATACTCTACAACAGCATTAAAATTACATGACTGTGTAGATACCGACAGCATGTTGCAGCTTCCCGACCCACATGGAAAACTCCCTTGATTTTTTGCTTGATGTTAATGTTTGGAATGAAAACCTGTTTTGTGAACATTGTATAAAAAATATATAAGTGCAAATTCAGTATTAAAAGTGCTTTTTTTTCTACAATTGAAAATATTGCCTTTATTACGAGAGGGAAAATTGGAAACTTTGAAGAAAGTACGTGCTTGGAAGGGTTACGAACAAGTTTACAAATGAAGAATACTGACTCAGCAATTAATATACAATACAATACCTGAATACTGTATTTATGTGTTTAATTGTACACTTAGCTGCTGGGTATCAACCTTGGTTCCATTTATAACACAAAATATAAATGCTAAGTTGGGACTTATAGCAATAGTGGTTAAGAAATTTTAAAAATTAAAAGAATTTAAAATACAAATCTACAAATTTGCTTAAAAATACTATTTACATGTTACAAGATATTAAATATTTTCCTGATTTTTATGAAAAGTTAAAACTACAAATCTAAAAATTGAGCTAAAACTACTGATTTTCAAGTTACAGGATTTTAAAATGTTTATAATTTTCCAGTAACTACAGTCCAGTTTACTCAATATGCTTAGTTTATTTTTCTTTTAAATGACCGGTCATTGTTGGGTATGAGTTTCCACAGTTGTGCTGCCTGATAGCTCCATGAGCATATCCCATACATAGTTGTAGTTACCCTTGGTAATGTTAGGATAGCGTCTCCTCTTAAACTTTAACTGGTGCATCTTAACTTCAACAACTCTGAGAAACTTGCTACTGGTATTTTACCATTTTCAGTACTAATTGTTTAAAAAACTGTACTCAAAATTTTTGCAAGTCTCTGATTAGCTAGTGTAACGATACTATTTCTCGTGAAAAAAGTCTTGTACATGTATGGGGATGTTTGGTCACAATAAACACGGTGAAGTGCACACTCGTTAATTTTCTCCAATTTATCTGCTGAGTGTTTACTACAAAAAAGCCAAGAATCAGCACAGTAATTAAAATGTGGAACTATGAAGGCTTGATATAGTTTCATCCGAGTTTCAAAAGAAAACATCTTCATTCTATTCAAAACGGCAATTTGCTGACTGACTTTGCGACATATCTTGGCAATATGACCTTCAAATTTCAGTTTGCTGTAGATTGTAACACCAAGAAAGTCGATTTCCTTTTCCACAGAGATTACCGTATTCTCACATTTTAATGAGGGAGCTTTATTCAAACCTAAATTACTTGGCTCTATCACAGTATCAGTAGAAGCTATTGAAGAGATTATTTCAATTAACATTTTTTTTGAAATTTTTTCTCAACTATTCTTTTCTAATCAGACAGTTCAACAGATTGTCACATGAGAACTTTCTGACATTATTGAAGTAACTAAAAAGTTGCAGGACGAGGACGGACTATTCAAGCTCAACAGAGATCTATCAGTACTCAGATTGATCTAGCTATGAGATTTCATGCAAAAATCATATTTGATAAAATTACCATACCATGCATGTGTAAAATGTATAATAGATTTGATAGCTGTTCAGCATTACAAAGACTGACCTGGATGGTGGAGACTGTGCCCGCTGAACCCTTGGGTTATGGTGCCAACTACAGATAGTGCAACAAATAAAATAATACTGAAACGCGGATTGCAATTAAAATAAGTGACATAGGGGTACGGAAACGGCTTATCGTTGAACGGCAAATAATTGAGAGTTTAAGCATCACGTTTGCAGCAAACTTCAAATGACGTGTTTATCAATGTACCGCTTCTTTTGTTGTTTAAAATTGAATTTTGTATAGTAAGTTACTTTAAAATATAAACCTAGTTTACTGGCCCCTAAAAAACCATATACACAGTGATTTAGTTAACAAAACTGATAAATGGGCAGGTCTTCCCCCCAGTACTAGTAACACAGTCAAACAACATATGTAGATCCAACACCAGTGTCCTGGAGTTGTTTAAATATAAATTAAAATATAATTAAACTGACATAAAACTTTCTGTTTTTTTATTCACGCTGGTAATGCTGCAATGGCACAAGAAAGAAAAAAGAGAGACTAACCCTGCATTTTTAGCCATTATAAGCCAGTGACATAGAAAATCTAGAATAAATCTCTAAAACCGACCATATTTTTTAAAAAAAACATAACTGCTAATAGTTTCACGCTCGGTGATGCAGCCATGTGAATGGTTTCGCTTGACTTTGGAACGAATTTGCTTTGGAGATCAAAAAGAACCACAGGTTATTAAAAAGAATAAAAAACACGTGGTAACAAAGAAGTTCTTGTACTGTTTTACATACCAACAAATCTGGATTCCTTGGCACCTTTCTCCTAATAAAACTTGGTGGTGTGACCACAGACTCTGGTTCTATCAGCCAGGCGTTGTTCCAACGGCGCAATCCTCTCAACCAAAGGCTCTATGGTTTCTTCCAGCCTATACAGGACACTAAAATTTTCGTCAGCAAACTGGATCTGGTTCGCCTCGACAATTTTCAACGTCTCGTTTATGCTGTTTAAAACTAGATCTTGACCTTCAGATGATTCTCCTTCAAAATTGTTCTCTAACAATGTCTTCGCAGCTTTAACCTCTTTTGAACGGTCCTATCTTATGAAGCCGCAATGCTCAAAACTAACTCAAATTAAAAAGTTGAATTCACGGTAAAAAGACTTGAAAGCAATATCCCAGCGAAGTAACTTTGAAATGACGCGCTCGAAGCCAAACACGCGTAACTTGCGCGATTTCTTGCTGACGTCAGGAAAATGTTTTTCAGACCCTCTTATATAGGCTACTTTTTTCCTGCTTCTGTTTTGCAAGGTACCTGATCTTTCGCTTCGTGAGGTCCCGTATATTTCTGTGCTTTTGTCTAGTTTTCCGAACGGGAAACAAGCAATTTTTTTGTTTTACTTGGCCTAACTGTTCACTGTGCAAATGTAAAACTGCCGACTTTGTGGTGTTTATTTAGGCGTAAGTTGTCAAGCATAGAAAGTCAAAGATCAATGGTAATTGGAAGAGCTGTGTATTTAGAGTTATTTAAATGTTCAGTCAGTGAAAAGCGTTATTTGTTTCCAAAGGAAATGGGCGGGAAAGACAAACATTTATCGCAATCTGATTACCTCGATTTTTATTGCAGCTTTTGGCCAAAAATGTTTTCCGGAAATGACTGGAGAACCAATTGTTTGAAACTCAAATGCCAAACAAGCGCAAACATTAGTCACAGCCGATCAGGTTTTGTCTTATTTCGGTTTCTAGTAGTTTCAAACACTTGAATCCAAACACTTCCACAGCTATGGCTCAAGCAAACTCAATAATT